>DWHK01000850.1:0-12458 GCA_018247855.1 Graphium androcles
CATTTTATGTATGAATGCATGTATGTTCCGGGATAACTCTAGAACCAGTGCACCAATTTAAATGAAATTTGAAATATATATATAGGTAATATTAGAATATTTTGGAAACATTTTAAGAAATCTTATAATGGCGAGGTCCAAGTTCTCAGCAAGGGAAACCACTGCCCTACACAAAGTGAGCATAAGAAAACTATGCATGGCTCTTAGGGTTGCCGGATGGCCATTCCTACCCACTTCTTTTCCCACTCCTTTAACCATCAGATCCTTGATACGATCCTGACCTATCCTACCCTTTAACCTGTTTTATCCAATTTCCTAGGCTGGCAACGCACAGGCAACTCTTCGGATGTTAAGTGTGCCCATGGGCAACAGGATCACTTAACATAAAGTGAACGGTGTGCTCGCTTGCCAACCTTTCCTATAATAATAACAAAAAACTGATACTAGCAAGCCCGCAAACGGTTCAACTGATACAAATAAAAGTCCTAATTTTAAAAGAATTGCGGCCACGGCGGTCCATCTACTTAAAGATCAGACAACTGCGCAGAAGTTATTATAGTGCACAAGTGTAACCCCATACACAGGTGCACTCTCTGTTTCTTCATTCTCATCGCCTGATGGGACGGAAATCCGACATCTCCGCAGATCAGGCGCAGGACCGCCTTTTTACATAACCATTCGACGCATGGATCAACCTAATTATCGATTGCCGTCCTCTTTTTTTATGGGTGGCAGACCCCCGGAGTAAGCGCCCGAGGCCATAGGAGCCAGGAGAGCAAGTGCCATGAAGCAACATACCTTCCAGCTCCTGCGACGGATACGGTGCAGGGCTCCACCGCTCACCCAGAGTCGACCGCAGAAGGCAGAAATCCACCCGAAGACTTGCAGGTGCGTTGCTAGCCTTGGGTTGTGGATAAAATAGGTTCAGTGCGTAGGAAAGGTTAGGAACCTACTTATTCAGGATTGGTAAGAGAAGAAGTGGAGGGTAGAAGGGTAGAAATCTGGTAATCCCAAAAGCCATGCTCAATTTATTTTATGCTAGTTTTTGGTGCAGGCGGTAGTACCACCCCGGGCGAGCGGCTTCATAAGTGCAACAAAAGTGTACTGACCCATCATCATGCCAATCAAGGCCAAGAAGGCGAAGCTAGATCAGAAAAGTAGCGTTCAAGTCGCTTGAAGCGAGAAACGTACGCTTTTTCCAGTACCATCCTATATTATGTTACTAGTAGTTCGCCGCGAACTTGGACCTCGCGATTATTTTGTTTATATTTATTTCAATATCCCTTAAACTACTAAACCAATTTTGATGCCCAACGAACTTAAAAATTGTACCAATATTACCTAGATATATTCGAAATTTCATTAAAATTGGAGCACTGGTTCGAGAGTTATCGCGTTACATACATACATACATATATAAAATGCGTTTTCGCATGTTATGTTCACATGTTATGTTACTAGTAGTTCGCCGCGAACTTGGACCTCGCGAATATTTTGTTTCACATTTCTTTCAATATCTAGTAAACTAATGAACCGATTTTGATGCCCAACGAACTTAAATATTGTACTAATATTACCTACATGTATTTCAAATTTCATTTCAATTAGATCCCTAGTTCGAGAGTTATGGCGTTACATATATACATAGATAAAATGCGTTTTCGACCCAACTATAATTGTAAACCTCACTCGCTTCGCTCGCTCCGTCAAGTAGACTGTCAGTGCCTTGCGGTTTTACTCGCTTTGTCATTGCTACTAGCCTCCCACTCGTCGTGGTATAATACTAGATAGTGAAGTGAAACATTATTCATGAATCTTACTGAATTCCAACGTAGAATTTTTACCCTCTGAAAGAATACAAACTTGATCTCATGTTTTAGAATAGTAATTACAATACATTGACATACGATCGGATCTTTTACAGTTTATCTTAAAGCTCACTCGCTTCGCTCACTCAGTCAACTAGGTAGGAGCAGATGGTTCACCTGATGATAAGTGATACCGTCGCCCACGGACACATACAACATCCGAGAGTCGCGTGTGCGTTGCCAGCCAGTGAATTTGGATAGAATAGGTTTATTAAGTAGGATGATAAGATAGTGAAACATTATTCATGAAACTTTTTGAATTCTAGTCTAGAATATTTATCCTCTGAAAAAATACAGGCGTGATGTTATGCTATTGACTGAACGAGCGAAGTAAGTTAGGATCAGAGTTAGAGTTTACTCTAACTCACACATTTTACTTATGTATGTATGTTCAACTATAACTCTCCGACCAGTGCTCACATTTAAATGAAATTTGGAATATAGGTAAGTAATATTATTACAATTTTTAAGTATTTTAATAGATATTTTAATTAATGTGAGATAATTTTAGGAAATATAATCGCGAGGTCCAAGTTCGCGACGAACTACCAGGAGAATAGTAAAAACAATACATTGACGTACAATCGCGGATCATTTGCTGTTTATCTCTGAAAATCTTCATCATATCTTAATATACTGTGTACTAAAACCATCTTTGATGAAAAAAATTAAATCGAAAACCCCATACAAATCGGATCATTAGCTTGTGAGTAAATCGCAGACTAACAAGTATAATACATACAGACAAAATAAAAAGAGCAAAGACAAAAAATAAAATGAAACGTTTACGGACGCTAGTGTGTGAGAGTCCTTAATTCGTGCCGTTCGTACCCACATCGGTAGTTGAAATAGTATTTCAATAAAAGCGGTTAATTGGTGAAAATATTTCACTTCGTAACAAAAATTTAACCAATACAAGCTGTTACGCAGTATCGCATACACGCAGTATCACTCGCGTAGAAAGGAGATGTATAAAAAATAAAGAAAAATGCGGCGATAAAGATAAAAAATACTTTACAAATTGTGTAGTTGCAAATTAATTATTTTTATAATTATCAACACATAAAATGGCAATAACAAAATGTTTGATACACAAATGTGACAAACATTTACATACGTCAAAACATGACAGGATTTTTCGCGGCAAAAAGTCATAGTACACTCATAGTCATATCATCTGTATCCGCCATATTGATTAGTTAGTGTTACAAACCGTTGCTTGCACTACGGAACTGAAGAGTTTGTTGATTTGTTTGTTCGTTTAAGCGGATCTCTGAAAATACCATCCGAAATTGAAAAATTACTTGTAATAGCTGATTAAACTAAAATGTACCCAAGTGACCTCTACGACAAAATACTATGGTGTCTATGCTTGCCAACTATTTATGAGAAAAAAAATATTTATATAATAGAAAAAAGTCTTATTCGAATTAATGTTATATGCTGTATATTTTTGGATATTTTTGTTACATGTGATTATTTTTTTGGGTATTTTAAACTTTTAAACCCAGTCTCAAAATATAAGCGTAGTTTTGAATACAATAATAATTATCCTATTCTATTATAGATGGTTGTTTTTGTCATTTCAGTCCGTTCAGTACAAATTGCAAAGTATTTTCAAGCACTTTATTTTTAAGCGAAAGTATAACGTAGGCATGTTTATCAAAATAGAGTAGAATACTTTACTATAGACCCTAATGGTGTCCCCGAACAAGGCTGATGAGGAATATAATAAGAAAAATAAAATTAAAAATTTTAACTAAACCCCGACACAAAAAAAAAATATAAACACGTGGCGGTCATGTTTGAAATGTATGTAAGCATATGTAAATGTAAGCCCTTTCAATTGACACCCATATTGAGAGAGTTGAGAAAAAATATGTAATCCTCCATTTTGTGGTCAGTTTGAACCGATTTTTATCAAACATATCTAAGAACCCTCCCGACTAATTCAGCTTTCAAACAAAAAAAGCAAAATCAAAATCAGTTCATCCGTTCGGTAGCTACGATACACACACACACACTGACAGTCAAATACATAACACCTCGTCGTTTTCGTGTCGGGGGCTAATAATAGCAAAACAAGGATAACTCAGTCATGTTTAAATTTTTTTTTAATTATTTACTTATTTCCCAAAAAAATGTTTTGACATGGATTTTTTAATGTTTCTAATGAAGTCTCGGTTAACGTTTTTTGAATGTATTCCAAATATCGCTTCGTTAATCCTTATATAAATTTAGCGCGTGTAAACTTGAATGAAGCAGTTTTATTTGACAATAAATACTCTGTGGTTGTTTATGTTTTTTTTTCTCAATTTCAGCCGGCACGCGACGCTACGGCCAGCGTCGAGAGACACGTTATAATTATATTTACACATAACACGTCTCGGACGCAGCTTTCACAAAGTTAGAGCACCGCAAGTAACTGTATTACTGAGCGACGACAATTCTTCGGTTAGTCGGGCAAAAACCGGAGACGGTCGCGAACGCGTGAAACAGCTTTTAGTGTCGATTAAGGAAAAAAAAAACAAAAAAGCGCGGGCTTTTTGACGTTTACACTGTGATTTTAGGACAAAATATTTTATTCTTTGTCGTATTCATGTGATGAGTTGTGTTTACTGTTGATATTCTCGTTTGATGACTTTCTATTTTGAACTGTTTACGTCCTGCCGTCGAGGAAACGAAATGTGGGTATTGTTGTTTTTTTCGTATGCAATTCGTGTTGATGACCTTATTTTTTTTTTAATTTTACTTTATAATCCATTTCGACATTGGCTGATTGAGGTTTTCGGCCAAGAAACCAAGTAAGATAATTTATTTATTAGATTTAAAAATATTCTTTAATGCACGCATTTCGTACTGAGTAAATTAGTTTATTTTTTATTATGACATTGAAGATAAGTCATGTAGTGAGAACTCAATCAAAGTTATCAGTAATTTATTTACTTTTTTTTTTCAAATACATAACAATGATAGCCGATTTACGCAACTGCTTAGCCGTTGGCTAAGTAGGCGTTCCAGTGTCGCGGATCGTGGGTTCATATCCTTCCCAGGACAAATATCTGTATGACCTATAAACACTTTTCGTATCTGAGTGCCTATATGTCTGTGTAAATGTATGTCTATGAAACGCCCTTGCAACACAAGACACATGATCGACACATCCGGACATATTTTATTTAACACCGTAAAATGTTTTTATTAAGTAGCTTAAACATCTTACTCTCATAGAATTATGTTTATTTAAACTATGTGTGACTATTTTTTTTTAGTTTTTAAAAATATAAACATGCAAATATTATAACAAATTCTAAATATCACTAGAGATTCATTTTAATCAGCGATATGAATTTCTATTACATGAAAAAAAGCACTGACGTAGACCGGCTCAATAAAACATTTAATTGTAACTTCCACATAAAAAAAAAACAAACGCTGAGCGAGTCATAAACCGCAGGGCTAGACGGCCCGGTCTTAATTATTTTTAATCACAATAAGTCCGCCGCATCGCGAACCGTCGCATTGTTCCATTTCTTCAATTCAGGAAAGCGGGAAGAGATGGTATTTAATCTGCGCATTCACTTTTTTGGCGGGAAAGTCGTAAAACTTTAATTCTGTTATTTTGTTTATAACTATATATTTATTATAGCGTCTGCTAAATATTTAATGACTGCATAAGTATTAAATTTTTTATTTTGTACGATTCATATTAAAATTTATATCGACCTTGAAAATTGTGTAAATGTCATCCATATTTTTTATTTTCTATAGTATGTATGTCTTACGTGATTTTGATTTTAGAAACATGAGTATTTCTATTATGAGTTATATATTAAGAATAGTACTTTAAATTAAAATAATTTTTCTGCATGGTAAATATATTAAGTTGTACTTACAATGTACATTTATAAAAAGTAAATAATAATAACTAGGGCTTCAGTAGTGATCAAACTTCGACCGCGTAATTCGGTATTTTTTTTTTATTTTTCGTTTCTTGCACTGCTCTTTCCTATAAATTCCAAACATACCGAAACTTACACTCTTTCGTTTGGGAAAAGAGGCGGTGCCCGAAGGAGGAATTTTGCCATATCCCGGAATGGTCAAACTTTGACCAAATTTTAGTACTGTAAACTCCTCCGCGTGAACTTCATAGGATACTATGTCACACACTTGTCAATTTTTAAAAAAAAAAAATTAGAAGCGTTCAATTGTCGTAATATTAAAACAGGCAAGTGCGAGTCGTACTCGCGCACTGAGGGTTCCGTACCACCACAAAAAAAACCTCTATAACTCCTAAACTAACAAAGTTATCTAAGCCGTTATAGTTTTTCTTCAGAGTTCATCATATGGACTACCATCGTGAATTTTTTCAGAGTTTTCGAGCCAGCCGTTTAGCTTTTAGAGGGAGGGGACTCAATTTGAACAAATTAAATGCGCTTTAAAGTTGAATATCTCGCAAACGGATACCTTAATCAAAAAATTGTCGTAGCAACCTCACAATATATTTAAAAGACCTATCTAATGATACCCCACACTATGGGGTACAGGCGAGAAAAAGATACAAATACATCCCTACAGTACGTGTGGAGGAGGTAGCCCAAAAAAAATATTTTTCATGATTTTATTTTAGCACTTTATCGACGTGGTAAATAAACATATCGATGCCAAGTTTCATCTTTCTAGCGCTAACCGTTTGGAAGGTAAGCCGAGGACGGACGGACATGACGAAACTATAAAGGTTCCGAAACGTGAACTACGGAACCCTAAAAATAGAGTAAAGTTTTCTTACATTTTTTGCACAGCTGAACTATTGTACAATTAGTAATGGTCATTGAGATGACATCCATTTGGGAGAGACATTGAAATAAAATAATCGCGTGGTATAAGTTCGCGGCAAAGTACTAGTCCTCCTGACCGAAATTCGGCCGCGGCGGCCAATCTACTCAGAGATCAGCCAACTGCGCAGGAGATATTATAGTGCACAAATATACGACGCAGGTGCACTCTCTGTTCCTTCACTCTCATAGCCCCATGGGACGGATATCCGACACGACCGGAGAGAGATCAGGTGCAGGTACGACTTTTTACATGCCCATCCGACGCATGGATCATCTTTATTTTCAGGCAATCGGGTGATCAGCCCGCATTGCCCTAACCCAACTGAGAAACAACAACACAAAGTTTTTGCCCCCCCGCGGGACTCGAACCCACGACCTCTGGTTTGTAAAGCATGGCCCTATACCACTAGGCCACGGAGGCAGTTGTAAAAACTGTACTAATATTACCTGTATAAATTCCAAATTTCATATAAATTGGAGCACTGGTTTCAGAGTTATTGCGGAACATACATACACACATGCGTAAAATGTGGCCCAATTGTAATTATAAACCTAGCTTCGCTCGCTCGGTCACCTAAGTATATTCCAAATTTCATTTAAATTGGTGCACTGTTTCAAGAGTTATTGTGGAAAGTACATACATAAAATATATTTTCACCCCCAACTGTAATTGTAAACTTCAGTCATTAAATTTTATTTTATTTTATTTTTTTTCGTTTATTAAATTTTATTTCGGCTATAAAATACTATGGAATGTGTTTATTCTGTTTCAGAGATTTTCAACGTTTACAATAGTCACTCTCAGCCTTTTCGTTGGCACCGTAATACTCAGTAAGTATTTTATAAACAAAGTAAACTCGTATTTTAATCAATATAAATTTACTAGTGATCCTTTTATAACTAAATCCCCCAGGCCGAATTTGGGCCGATTATTGCATTAGAGATCAATCAATTGCGCAGGAGATATGTAGTGCAAAAGCGTACGCGCAGACATAGGTTCACTCTCTGATCCTTTACTCCCATAGTCCGATGGGACGTACATATATCCGATACGACCGGAGAGAGATCAGGCGCAGGATCGACTTTTTACATGCCCATGCGACGCATGGATCAAAGTTATTGCCCCCCACGACCTCCGGTTTGTAAAGCATGGCCCTATACCACTAGGCCACGGAGACAGTATCTGAAATAATATACTCACAGATTGATCCTATCAAATTATCCGAAAAATCAGGTTCAGTGATTTGTTTTAATAATTAAAATAACTAAAAAATTACATCACGTTCACTTCTAAGGCTTTTGAAGCCGGCTTTAAATTTTATGTGAAAAGGCTCCAAAGTCATAATCCACCCACGGGATTAAAAAACATGATCTCTGGTTTACTTCCACACTAGATTGTTAGAAATTTTCTATAGATCCAACTACCTATGCTGGAGCCTATGACTAGCCAGTTTAGTGATTACGCTGGCCAAGTAATTTAACTAACTTATCCTTAAAACATTTCAGTTTGCAAGCACGGCTCGTCGTGGCACGTGGGGGGCGCGCGCGTCGCCCGCGCCGCCTACCGCGCCTTCTCCGTCGAACGCCTGGACTGCTGGCTGGCCGTCCACGTCGGCTTAGGACACGTCAATGTTACCCTCACAGGTATATAGCGTCATGGAAAAAGATTTTACTACAACCATAAAAAAGATACTACATCAATTTATGTTTGATAACCTGCAGACTGCAGAAGACAAGTGAAATAATTCTCTACATCATTATTAACTAAGTTTTGAATAAATTTAATAATAATTTACTTCGTTATAATTAATCAGGAAATTTTACTGTCTGTATTACTACTTAAATGTTTGTTGTCTGATAGAAAATGTTTTTTTGTTCGCAAAAAACTGAAGTACTTAGAACAGGTGTATAAGGAGTTAGGTTATAGACCCGCGAAAGTGCTTTCACAAAGCACTTTTATAGAAATATTTTAAAAATATGTTTCTGAAATAATTTAATTTATTCTACTATATATAACCCTACCACAATAATATTTTTTTGGAATCACACACATGCATCACAAGAACTAATTGAAACAACAGATAAAAAACAAAAACTGAATAAAATATTGGCAATATTTTTAGCGCTATCATGGGGCAACACGACGGCCGGCGACCCGGGGGTGGACTACAACGAGCAGTTCCGCTGGGAGGAGGCCGGAGCGATTCAGGAGTGGTACAAGAAGGGTCTAGTGAAGGGCCTGCCTTACCCCCTGCTCTCCGTGGCCGAGCATTTCGCCGCCGAACACGAAGGCTTCGACTGGGGAGCTAAATATCGGGCAGCAGGGTACACGACGTCTACGCTACTCTGGTAAAGAGGATTAAAAATTGTATTATTATTGTGAACGGGATGCAATAACCTAATCAGTTGAATGTTGAAATTCAGGACGGCGCTGGCGCTGTGGCTGCTAATGAACTTGCTATTGGTAGTGGTACCGAGGTACGGCGCGTTCGCCATGACGTCACTGGGTGTGACGCTATGCGCCGCCGCTGGAGGCTACTGGGCCTCATTGCCCCATGTTCCTCTCGTCGTGAGGCTCGACGGGTCCATGTTGTTCTTCTCAATGGGGTGGTGTTTCTATTTAGTGCTTATAGCGGGTATGTTTAACAATGTAAAAGAAATAGCCTGTAATTTATAAGTACTAATAATATTAGCGCAACGAGATGCAATGGTTTTCTGTTTCGAATCCTAAATATGCTCCTTAGATACTCTAAGACAGCTATACCTAAAACCGAGTTTTTTTTTATCTGTCTCGGCTTTTAAGCAGCGTATCAATATGAAACAAAAATCAGATAACTATGAAAACCGCATTTAAATTCATGCAGTAGTTTTTGTGTAATGGTCTTATAAATTACACGGACAGACAGACAAAAATCCAAATAAAATTGTTTTGGTTTCTATAGCTATTGGAAAGACGGCATATATATTTTTTTTAAATCTTCTATGTACAAACATTGTACATAGAAAATTTAATAAAAATATACAACATCATCCATATAAAACTCAACTCTAGGATAGCTACTTTTTTATTTTTATTTAATTCACATTTTGTTTTCAAGCATTTACGAACTTCAAATCTATCACTAACACACAACCAGACCTGTCCAGAGAAAAACTCTTTATTCTATATGCTACTAATAAAAATGAAACTTTAAAATAATAAGTAGAATTGCATGCTAGGCTGCCTATGCCTCGTGGTGGGGCTGGTGATAGCGACGCTGGACCTGGTGTGGCCGCACCGCTTCTCCACCGTGCTGGAGGTGGACTACGACACGCCGTACGACCGCCACGTGCTCATCGTGGACAGCCGCCAGAGGGCGCGCCCCCAGGCGCAGCACTCCTTGCCTAGCAGAATTCTTAGGTACTCAAAACTAAATCAGCACTATATTTATTATTAGAAAATGCATGGTTGCATTATTTATTGTTAGCATACATTGGTTCGTGCCTATTAATGATAATTTTCTGCTATCGTCTCTTTGATCAAGCACATGTGAAATGGATGAGCCATCTCAAATGTGCTCTTCCTCCGCTTCTTTTGCTCCCTACTTTGCCTGTGAGCATTAAATTTTCCATGTTGTTTGGGTTACGGCGTGCCATGTAGCTAAAGCATTTGAGTACTCTTTGGTTGATCTCAGCTTAATCCTCAGTTCCTGTTGGATAGACTTTTTAGTCCAGTCGGTTCACGATACTCAGAACACTTGTCAAATGCGTCTACCTTTTTCTGAATACGGGCTTTCAAAATCCAAGTCTCTGAAGCATAAAAGAAATGTAGAGAAAAAGTTTCTTCTAATAATATGTTCCCTTTTGGCGACGATTGCAGGAGGCTATCGTCAAAGACGCGCGACCCAGAGCGCAACGTATCGATGTCCATCGTGAACGAGAGCGGCGACCGAGGCCGCGACAACCCGGCCTATCAGCACGAACCAAGAAAACCGAACTCTCCATGGCGGTATCCGCTCTTCAGAAGGCAGATCGATCGGTAAGATGCTAAAAAATCCTTATGTTTGGTTCTATTTGATTTAAGACAGACGTCTAAATACATCAATGTCCGATTCTTTAATGACGTTAAAGCCTAAATCAGATCTCCTAGTGCTGAATGGAATGGCAGGAAATTAACGTATAGTTCCTTTATATTTATGCATCTGATGTGTAAAATGGCCGGTTGATGGACTTCCAATTATCTCGCTTTTATCTTTTTCAGGTAGGAAAATAGCATCATATTACAAAAGAAATTGATTAATGACATTTTTATAGATTTTTTAATAACTGTACCATTGCAAAGTCTATCTATTTAAGCCACTGTAAATAGTGTATTTTTGAATAAAAAACAAAACTACTTCTTACATATTCACCTAGCAAACTGAGTAACAGTTTTTAACTAGTGAACACATTGTTTTCATTCGGAATATATATATATTACAATACATCCGGTATTCATCGATCGATTTTAAGTTTCTTAGATCACTTACAAATACTAAAAACATTCACAATCAATCTTATCGCTCCTACGCTTCATGCGAAACCTATTACTGTACTGACAATAACTGCCTTATTATTTACTTCAGGGTTGACTCAGCATCCAGCCTGGGATCCAGTATCAACGGTAACAACTCTGGTATCAAGATGTCGCCCTTGCCGGGAAGTCCACGCACGAACTCTGTTATTTCACCTCATAGGTAAAATTTAAATTTAATATGTTTTATTTTTGACGTGATAACGTCTTATAAATCGATGAACGCCGGCTGCACGCACGCAATAGCATGACTCATTGTCACGTTCTGACTGAGCCGAGCGTGCAGAGAGCACGGAACAAGCGATAGAGAGGCACGATCGACCTTAGCGTCTACGCATGATCGACATAAGCGTCCTACTTTTTCACCAATGTTTTCTTATGACTTTGTTACGCAAAATTATTGTCCGTAAACCGACTTTACAGATAACCATATTTTTTTTTATCTCTCTAATGAATAGTCGTAGTTAAAATGTTTAGGTTGAAAGTCCCAATAGTGTGATATATATATATATATATTTAACCTTTGCTCGGGAAAAGATCCAGCCCTATTAACAATCTAAATTACGCCGCCAAGTAATCAAAACTATACGAATTACAGACTGTGTGCTTTTGTCACTGCTTTATTGTTTTTAAGAATATTTCCTATATTTAAAAAGTGAAAATAACATTACAGGTATCGACCTCAACTGCCAGCAACAGAACGTGTAAAAGACATGTGGTGATATCGAGACATTAAGTGAAGTAAATGTCACTCTGACCGACTTCCTATAGAAATTATAATTTAATAAATAATTTACTTGTGACGTATTAATAGTTTATTGTAAATATGTAAATTATTAGTTAACATAAGTCTAAATTATAATCGGTATGTGTAACCAGTGTCATAAGTTATGCTAAAATGGCAACATTTTTAACCTACACACACATGCGTACTTACCTTGTGACATTTTATGTATAGACGTCACAGAAGTGAATACTTTGTGCCATCAAACATAAACTTTTACTCTTGTAAGTCTAAATATGACTATTCATATACTTAGTATCAACATCTATTATATTAATTGTAAAAACAATATAAATATAATAGATTTTTACAATACACAAATTGCTCAAAAGTGTAAAATGCCTGATCTAACAGAGCATTTATAATACTTACTAGTAATAATAATTTCCTTTAAAAAAAGGACTTGAAAAGTAAAA
>DWHK01000851.1:0-12450 GCA_018247855.1 Graphium androcles
GCAACACCATGAGCCATGCATACTTTATTTTATGCTGGCTCTGTGAAGGGTGGTGGTACCTCTCCCGGGCGAGCATGGCCCTAGAAGTGCAGCAAAAGCTGTATGAAGGGTGTTATGCTCTACCACCTTGAAAAATAAATTAATATATATATGAAGACTGCTAATTGACTAAGGCACTGGCAGTAGGCTATATATCTGCCTTATTTGTAGAAGAGGTATTATTTTCAGCAGTGATATACACATATTTTAACTTAATAAAGAGAATGAAATAAAGCAATACCAGTGGTGATGAGTTGTAAGTACTGTTGTGAGCTTCACACCATTTTCTTGTACTGCTTTAATTACTGTATTAGGTTCCACTGGATCAACAATCGCTGCCTCCTTGGTTGCCTTGTCGACAATTAGATACATATAGTTATCCTGTAGTGCGGGCAAAATTTTAACATCCATTTTGTTATACACAAGGTGTTCTTGGGTACTGTGAAATCCTTGTTGTCTCCAAGTCAAAGCTGAAAACAATAACAATGCCTTCACTTTGCAATCCAGTGCTATTAATAATATTAAAAAAAAATATTTTGATATCTTTAAGGCATACATTAAGTTAAAAACACTATCACTAATGTATGCTATATCATAAAAAATCTTTCAGATGAACACAACCAATTGGAATGAAAATAATAAAATATTCCATATCTCTCATTCCTTTCAGAATTTACAATTGACTATTATAATGTATGGAATATATTATGCAAAAGTGTTTGTGAATGTTATCATATAAATTACATACACTTAAATGAAATTTATCTTGTATTATCTGGACGGAAAAAATATATGTTTATACCTCGAAAATATAGCTTCGTGACTCCTTGTGAGAGCCCCAACGGCAGGGAATTTATAAATCTAGCAAGCATTGAACAGAATAAAAAAAACAATATTAATTTATTAATGCCTATAATGTTAGATAATTTAATACACAATTATATTTTTATGTAAATATTACTGACGTATATGACTTGACAGAAGATAACCGGGACTGGTTTTATTATCTGACTGTATTCTGTTGTGTCCGTTGCCAACCGATAGTTGAGAAATTAATGTTATATTGCTTTTAATGATAGATATGTTTAAAACGGTCTTTGAATAAGTCCATAAAATTAACTAAATTCTTACATTTGGTAGCAAAATGATACAAATCAATTTTGTATTTTAATTTTGTTTTTTTGTTATAAATTGTATAAAAAAAATGAAAGAAACCGATTCATATATTCCATACATTCATACACTACTGCACAGAGCCACAACAGAGCATAGTAAGTATATTAGTCACTACTGATCAAAAGTATTTAGTCACTTGCATTCTTTATTATATTACAAACAATATAAGTATGGCAACCATTTTGTATGGTTTTGTTGTCTGTATTTCACCGCAAATTAGGTATTTATATTAAAAAGGTAAAGAATTTATTACTTTTACTGGCCTTTGACCATAAAACCGAAGTAATTGCGGCATCGGTATTTCGTTGGGGATAAACTTTCACGTGAAACTTTTGTTTCGATAAACCTATTGGGTAATATACATATGTAAAATATAAAATAGGTCCTTCAAAATATATATCAACATAATTTTATCGGCCTTCATAAATCCGGTAAAAGCAATAGTGAAATTTCAAGACTGCCACAGATACCAAGACAAACTGTTGACTATATTGATAGAAAATTTTAGACTCAAGGAACAATTTGCAATAATCGTCGCTCAGGCAGATCAAGAGCAACAATTTCTCAATAAAAGATTTAAGTACAGTGGTTACAAGCAAACGTAATAGACGTTTAACAGCACAGTTTAACTTGGGCCGTGATAACCTTATCAGTCTATCCACAGTGAAAAGGAGATTTCTTGATGCAGTAAGACCTGCGTGCAAGGGATGCATAGCAAGCATGAATAAGTGAAATGCTTCTTACAGACTTATCACAAGTTCTCCAAAAGTATAGGCGTCATTGACTCGAAATTTCGTACAGTTACTCCTTTTGCAATGTAGATGCTCAATTAGAATAAGGTTAATGGGCAAGCAAAAAAATTCAAGCGGGTAAACCTGCAAAAAGCAACTCGTATTTTAATATGTTCAATCATATTCAATTTGTGCATTGTAACTATGTGTTACAACTTATAAACTATCAATTATCAAGGCTAATAAAGAGACAGCCATTAGACTCACATTCGTTTTGTCTATATAAGGTCAACTTTGTGAGCAAACAGTAGAGTAGAGAGAGAGTAAGTATATTATAGTAAGTTTATGAGGGTTATTTTTTATATAACGATGTTTGTGCTTTGAATAGCTGATGTGCTCTGTAGAGCTTTAATAACAACGCGAACCCTTAAAACGTTTCCACGGATTGAAGCCTCTACGCAATAGAGTCAGGCATGTAGACATGTGTGTGTTAACAAATTTGGGGCAGTCTCCCTCCGGTCGGTCACGTTCTGATAAGTGGATCATTATCGTAACTGCTGTCGACTGTGTTTAATCTAATGCTGGAGGCGGTGAGAACCACCCTGGAATCCGGGTGTAGTCTCGCTGTGCGATGCGAGAGCGGGCTATGGTGTCGTGTGTGCTTTATGTGTATGTGTAGAGTTATTGGGCGTGACTTTTGACGCTTAAGTTCTCCTGACAACATTGATCTGTATAGAGTTTGCAATCACTATACAGGTCAATGTTTCGCTGATATTCACACACCTGCCAATTATTTGAGGTTGGAAACAGCAGTGTGAGCAAAAGAAGTGCTAGTGTAGGTCATAATGGGACGTTATGAACACCTTGTAAAGCAGAAGCTATATCTTAGAGACATAATGCTTGAAGTGTTAGTAAAATAATGAATACGGCCGAAGAATAACAATGTATGGGTATTTTTATTCGTGCCTTTCAAGAAGTTATTAACATTGGGGAATCGGGAAGTTACGAAATTGGCTGGAACCTAATAATTAAATTAATTGTAACGGCTTATATTATATTGGGCGATTATATTATTATTAATTAATTGTGTTATAAAAGTTTTAAAATTCTCCGAAAAATGGTGGCTGCAGCTGCACTTCATCAAACCGCCATTATTGCTACTTCAATATGCAGTGCCTTTTCGGATTTCGGAAAGACTTTGTGGAGCTTCTGCTGTGTGCAGGGCATTTTAACAGGTGCTCTGTGTCTGTGTATATATAATAATTTTATTTCTCAAAAACATTAAAACGGCAGCACTACGGCCTAATAATGTCAACGTCAATGTCAGTTTTGTCAATTTCACGTGTGAATTTGGTGTATGTTTATATCACTAAACGAAGAAATAATTCTTCTTTTTAAAGATGTCGTCAGGTTTTATTGCCTAATATATGTTAATTATTTTGTTTTTATTATATGGAAGTTAACGCGTTGGTTCAATTAAAAACATGAAAACGAAACCTGTAAAGCACAAAACCACCAACACCTTTCGGGTATGTTATTGTTATTAAAATATTACATGCTGGTTTTAGGTTACAATTTTTTGATTGGTCTTTTGTTTTTCAACTAAAAAACAGGACTGATTAATTTTTTTTTGTTTTACAGTTTAAACCTTTGGCGGAGCGAATAAATTCCATTGATATTCGCCATGCTGCATTATATCAAATTGAACATGCATATACCAGCCAGCCAGGAGAAAATGAAACTCACTTCTACTTGGCACTCCAGAAATGGCATGTGCTTAATTTGACTGAAAACTTTAAAAAATTCAAGAAAGAAGTGTTTGGCATTGTTACTATAGCACAGTTGATACATAAAAAAGATGAAGTATTAGAGATAGTTGAAAAATATTTAAAGCTTGAAGACCCATTGTGCTTGCAACCTTTATTGGAGTAAGTATTATGCAACTTTAGCTTTCATTCATAACTTTGTAAATTTTTGTCCTTCATGAATGCTAAAACAAAAAAAAAATATTGATAGCTTTATATCAATCAATTGAATTGTTTTCAGATAAAATATTTTTATATTTGTAAAAAGAGAATGAAACTATATTTTTTTATTTTACATTAAGATTTAATATTTAAATTACAGGATTTTAGTTTCACTGGCAAAAGATTTAAGAAATGATTTTTATCCATACTTTCCTAAATTTCTTGATATTCTTATAAAATTATTGAACACAAAAGACCCTGACAGATTGGAATGGACACTAATCTGTTTGGCATTTCTTTTAAAATTCCTTAAGCCATATTTGAAGAAGGATGTTGAAACTGTTTTCAAAAGAATTGTTCCTCTGCTAAGTGAGAATCATCCACAATACATCAATAATTTTGCTGCAGAGAGTTTTGCATTTGTTGCAAGGAGCATAAAAGATAAAAGCAAATTTATTCATCACATCTTAAATTACCTGTCAACTAATGATCAAGTATGTATCAACTATTAATTGTAAAACATTTATCTTTTCATATTTTACATGCCAATTGTCATTATTTTATTTTTCAGGCTATTGTGGGCACTGGGCATCTTATATTTGAAATTTGTAAAGGTGTTTCAAATAAATTTCACAGTTGTGCTGAAACATTTATACCATTACTTTTAGAACATCTGAAAGAAAACAAAGTGCATCAAGAGATATTATTTAAAGTGCTTACTCAAACCCTAGAAGATGCCTTACAAGGCATACATCACAAGGAATTTTCTATATTTTGGTGTCCAGTTATGGAATTTATCAGAGAAAGTTCAAAAGAGGATAATATTGATGATAAAAGTCTTCAGTATATCCTGAGATTGACAGGTCAAGTAATTGAACGGCAGAATGGAAAATTTCTTACAAATCCACAACAGTTCTCTGAGTTACTTGTAAAAGTGATATGTGGGCAATCATCGGAAGATGTGTTAGAAGTTTGTGCACAGATAGGGGCACTTTTACTCCTTTCATCTAACATTCTTTTGTCACAAGAGCATGCAGGCATAATTATAAAAGCCCTGGTGCCTTTACCATATCCAAAAATTCTAATAAGTTTTGTTGAAAATGTTGTTGATTACTCGCAGTTTGATTTACATATACTTCCACCATTTTTAAATTTTGTTGTACAATCCAATTTCAGCGATGATGCCATGTACACATTGTCAAAAGTATGTTTAGCCAAATCCCCACTTTCTAAAAACGGATTAAAGCTCTTTGAATGGGTAAAATATCCTTTAAATTTTGGAAAAGGTCTTTCATTGATAATGGAATACATCCAGAATGTTCTTAGCAATGACATTGAAAGACAAATTGAAAATCCAAATAAGTTGATGGGTGTCTTATTCTGTTTACCTCATATAGAAAAACTAGATGTAGAGCTATGCATTCAAAAATTAAGAACTCTTATATGTCACTTATTGGAAATCTTGGATAGTCAACATGTTGATAAAACAGAGGATAGATTAATTCAATGTGATAATAGTGCCAAAGCAAGATACACAAGAAAAGTGTTATTTATTTTAGCCAATGCAATAGAGTGTGCCGTACATATATCAAGTTGTAAAAATGTAAAAGATATTTGTTACATTGATAAATTACTGCCTGTGATAGTCCCACATGCTGCTGATCCCAATTACTTGGCAGCATTGCATCTTTTGGATTTGTATTTAACTGCATATGATCATGAAAATGGATTGAGTTATGCATTTTTGTCATTAGTAGACTCATTTTTACGACCTAATGTGTCTTCACCTTTTCATATTGTGAGTAACCTTTGTTATTTTATGGAATTCTTGTGTCTTATTGATTTTAATATGAAGGTACTTTCCAGGTTCGGTTGTTAACTACACATATTTATAAACTATTTGAAAATATCACCGAGCTGAATAAACCACCACAAGCTGGTGCTGTCATGGAAGAGTTTTCGATTTTCAGCAAGTGTTTTGCAATGGAGTCTATTAAACCATCAATTTCAGAATATAGAACTCAAATAAACATTATGCAAAAATTGACATTTAACACACCACAGTATGTCCTAGCAAAAGGAACAGAATTTCATCTTTTTGCATTAAAACATATGCTTGGGGTTTTATACATTAATTTTAAGTTGCTCTGGGAACCTGTTACAGAATTTATTGCAGGCTATGGAAATGCTTTAATTGCTGATGAGTTTTGGCCGACATTTTACGAAGCTCTTAAATTTGCGTTTACCAGCGTTAAGTGTAATTTTGGAACCTTTCAGTTTGATAATGAAATAACCACTGAATTTGAACCTTTAAAAGATTTATATGATTCTTACAACAATATACCAGAAAAGCCAGATTTATATAATTATAGGAATTTGATGTTAAAAACCATGACTCACTGCATACAAGTCTGTGAAGCAAAGAATAGGGATGTGGTAGGACTCTTCCTGGATTTCATTGAAAAAGAGTACAAAAGAAATGAAAATACAAATGCACTTAAAGTTGATGTTGAAGTTTATAAAAATAATGAAATGGACGTTGATGAAGAAGAAAACGAGGAAAAAGATGATGATAAATTGGAATTGATGGAAGTGGAAAAATCAAACGATTCAGAATCTGGAAAAATGGTCTTTAAAACATTAATAAATGTTATGCAAGTCTTAGCTCAGTTCAAAAATCCTAGAGCCTTACATAAAGAGCCTGTTTTTTGGGAACTATTTATGAACTTTTTGAAAAATAAAAATCCCGGTCTTCAAAAGTACTCTTTAGATTGTGTTTTGAACTATAAAAATAAAAATGTGATGGCATACAAATCGAATTTATATAATTTAGTGGATGACAAAAAATTTAAAGATGAGTTAACTCTCTTTAGAATATCAGAAGATTCAATAAATATCCAGCCAGAAGACAGAGAGCATGTTATTCCTATTGTCTTGAGAATTCTTTACGGCAAAATGACATCAAAACTAGGGGCAGATAAGAAAGGGGGTGGACAAATAAAAAGATCACTAGTTATGAGACATTTGAGTGGATGTAAAGAAAATGAACTTAAGATGTTCATTGAAATGGCTTTTTCATATTTCAAGGAATATATGACTATGAAGCCTAAAGAAATTTACGATACTGTATTGAAGAATTTAGATTTGAAATCGGTTACGTACCCGGGAAAACTCCATAGCGTACTTAATTTATTTGACGGAGTACGCGAATACTTCGGTGGCACAATGAAGGATCAATTACTGAGTGAACTTTTAAAAATATTCTATGCAATTTGTTCCCAAATAGCGACTGTATTGACACATGTCGATAAGGTGCATTCAAGTTATATAAAAGTTATGAAAAATCTGAGGATTATTGCACTTGGTATATTGGGTAAAATGTTTGACCAATTTGACAAATACGTTTGGAGTAAAGAAGAATTGTTTGTGATATTTGAAACTCTTATTTGGCCTTTGACGTCAAAACTTCACATTGAAGGCGTTCACAGTCCCACTGCCTTGTTGAAATTGTTCAATGTATGGTGTCAAAATCCTAGATATTATATTCTTCTCGTGACATGTTCTGAGAATGACAGTGACTTGAGTGCGTTGCCAGCAATGTTTAAGTTACTGTTAGCATCTAAAACAAATCCAGGAGTAGTTAATTTAATTTTAGATATGACTGAAAAGCTCCTAACCTTGACTGAAGACGAAGAAAGTAAAGAAATACTTCCTATAGAAACATTTAAACCATTGGACGTAGATTATAACTTGCCAGCGGAAATAAATTTTGGTAGTAGAATTTTGATTCCCCATTTGCCAAGTTTATTGGAGATCATGAAACGGCGTGTAGCAAACAGTGCTAAATCAAACACAGTAAATAAAAGAGATCTTTTAATTCTTTCACGAGTAACTGAAATGGTCACAACCCCAGAAATGTGCGACGATTTACTAAATTTGCTATTACCTATATTGGTGAAAAAAGTTTGCATGAACGTGGCTGAAGATAATATGGAGTATGCTGTTACTATAATCATTAATCTTTTGGGCCATAGTGCTAATCCTCAACGATATATTAAAAATATTGCTGTACTATTTAATAAAGTTGGTCCAGTTAACGTCAGAAAGCTTTTAATAATGCTGCTTACTTCAATTGCCGAAAATGTGACGGATGACAAAGATTCATTATCGAAAATAGCTAGCATAGTCACTGAACTTAACGCGTTCAACAAAAGGTGGATAGACCAACCTGATTTCGATAGAAGATTAGACGCTTATAAGGAAATATATAAAATGGCTGATAACGATGAAATAAGCGTAGACCTGGCAATATTAATCGTTAACAATTGTTTCTTCTTTATTCGAACAGAGAAAGATATCGGTTTAAGGGACAGCGCTGGTTTATGTCTAAAGAGAATTCTTCCGAAATTACTCCTTAAGTTCCGTTCAGCAACTGATGGGCAGTTTTTAATTAGAGATACAATTTTATCACTTATATCTACTGGAATAAGAGACAGTAAAAATGAAAATTTATATGTTGAATCTATTTCATTGCTCGGAGTACTTACTAGAGAATGTCCGGAAGCGGACGTTGTCTTGTCCGATCTGGCTCATTTTGTTAATACGGATCCTGAAGTGGATTTCTTTGAGAACATTTGTCATTTGCAAATGCATAGACGCGTGAGAGCTCTCCTTAAATTCAGTAAAATCGCTCGAAAAATAATTAAGTGCCCTACACCTAGGACATTGACCAATTTTATCTTACCTTTAGCGTCGATATACGTTTGTGACGATAAATACGCAGACAAAAACTCGCTGATAGACGCGTCGATCGAAGCGATCGCGACTTGTTGTAGATTGCTTCCATGGTATCACTACGAGGTTATTCTGAAACTGTATTTAAACAAATTGAGCCGCTCCTCGGAACACCAGAAGCAGTTGACACGCATTTTGGTCGGCATCATTGATTCATTTCATTTCGATTTCTCCAAAGTGCAAAACATTCAGTTGCCTAAAGCGCTTCTCACGAATATACCCACCATTAAACCGCTGGCAAAAAAGGCAAGTGAAAATAATTTAGAGAATGGTACTGATAACGTGAAAAAAGGAGATGACGATAGTATCAATGAAGAACATGAACACGAAGAAACTGGACTTAAGGGACAAGACGATGACATCGTAGATGAAAATGATGACGTAGAAGAAAATTTGAAAATTGCCGATAAGATTGAAGAAACAGAGCAGGAACCAGTTAAAGAAGTTGTTAATATACCGGCATTTGAACGCGTCACAAGCGTTTCGCCTTCAGTTGTCAATAGAATCATAAAATCGTTGAGTTCAGGACTCTTGCCGCAGTTAAATCGGTAAGTTAAAACAATTTGTATATCCAAATGCGATTTATAACGTTGTAAAAATTGAAATTTATTTTTGAATAATTTTTACTATACGAATCTTCTCAATATTACAACAGTAGAGACTCGACTGATAGACTGAAGATAACTGGATGTATAAAGCTGGATTTATTTAATTCAAATAATGACTGCCGAACATAGACTGGCAAATGTTTTCGATTCGATTTCTTTCGATTCTTTTTTGGATATGGTTTATTTTTATCCTGTTCATATTATTTACAGCGCAATTGGCAAATTGACTGAACACGAGGAGTCCCATAAGGTGAATCGCCGTCGCACCGGTATCGCTAGGCAAGAGGAGGACATGGTTCGTGTGCCAATTGCTTTGGCATTAGTGAAATTGTTGCAGCGGCTGCCTGGCGATATATTGAAATTTCAATTGCCCGGGTGAGTTTTGATATGCTTCAGCATAGCAAATGTAGGGAATGCTTTGCTAAAAAATTGCTCCCGGAAGCAGTTACCACTATTATAATTGCAACACCTAGTTACCACTATTACAATTCGGTCTACGACTAGATGCTCGCATGCAAGTATGTTGGATCGCCGTCTAAAAGCTATTTTTCTATCCCTCGGGGACAGTAGTCTATTCTAGATGGAAAGTGTCCAATAGCCTATTCTGTGCCCGTAACAATGTGCATGCGACATTGTGTGTGAGTGATTATTTCATAATTATGTTGAAGTTTGAAATCAAATCCAGGAAGTTTTGTAGATATTCATGACCCCATAATTACAAATCGAAAGGTTTTGATGTGGAACTTCTATTCGCGTGAGTAGGTAGTAAAACTGAGTCATATGCTGTGACTGCAAATGACATGATCCTCTAGGCCGTTGTAGCCTCCATGCCACCGCTCTTAACTCCCGTGTCTACACATATACAGTGCGCGCGTATACTATATACTATACGTTGCTTCTCTGTGAGCTGCTTACAGTTTATCAGCGTTTACTCCTAATTATTTAATTATATTTAATATAATTTCCAATGTTAATCTAAATATTCTACAGCTGCATTCCCATTCTTTGCTTATGGAAAACTTTGATTTTACAGGATAATTATAAAGCTGTGCTCCTTCCTAAAGTCACCGTTAAAGCAAGTCAGAATATTGGCTCGCGATATTGTTAAGAAGATAATGCTGACAGTGGGTACAGATTACCTCGGCGTACTGTTAGAACACCTTACGTTACTCCTGACACGAGGGTTCCAAGTTCATGTTTTGGTGGCAACAGTACATTCAGTGTTAGATGCATTGAAAGATGACTTCAAGCGTGGTGATTTAGATAACAACCTGCCCTACATACTAGATGTATGTACGAACGATTTGTTCGGCCAGCTATCAGAGGAGAAAGAAGTGGAGAAATTACAACAGAAGACTCCTGAAGCACGACCGGGAAAGAGAAGCTTCGAGACATTGACGATTGTATCACAGAACATCACAGAGAAATGTCTAATAAATCTTCTTCTCCCGTTCAAAGATTGCTTGGCCAAACACCATTCAAAGAAGATTGTGCTGAAGGTTCAAGAGGCTTTAACAAATATATCGCGCGGTTTAGTGACCAATAAGTATGTTGATCACGAGTCGCTCTTCGTATTCCTTCACGGTATCGCTTCAGAGAGCATACCCGAGTTTGTATTAGGAGCGCCCAAAAGGGAAATAACAGAGAGTCAGAGAGAGAAAATGCTACGCGCGAAACCCGACTGTTATATCATACCAGTTGAGCCGAAACGGAATAAGGAATCTCAGGTGGCTTTAGTTAAAAACTCGAGCAAAACCAACGCGCACGTGCTAGTCGAATTCAGTTTGAATAT
Source organism: Graphium androcles (assembly GCA_018247855.1). Classification (NCBI taxonomy): domain Eukaryota; kingdom Metazoa; phylum Arthropoda; class Insecta; order Lepidoptera; family Papilionidae; genus Graphium; species Graphium androcles. The sequence goes on from DWHK01000851.1 coordinate 11,108, forward strand.
GTTATATGTGTTGTTGAAGCGGGAGAAAGTTCCGAGGGAAGAATGCCGCGCTTTCGTCGATCCTCTCATACCATTGTTGGTAGACTCTTTAAAGAGCAACTCAGTGAAAGTAACAATAGTTGCAGTGAAATGTATATCAACACTATGGACCATTCGTCTCAATACGCCGACTTTGGAAGAAATGGTGCAGGAAATAGTGAAGACGATTTTCACAATACTCCACAAGTACGCGACAGCGGAGATCAGCAAGCAGAATGACAATTGCAATCTCGTGAAATTTGCTTTCAAGGTATGGTTTTATGTTACGTTAACATTTAGACATTTCCGGATGAGACGTAAATCAAATGTGTAATTTTGCCCATTTTTAAGTTGGACTAAATTGTAATAAAAGTTATCAAAGAGTTTAACACAAATCAATTGTTTACTTGTCACTATATTATGTACACTACTACTTTTGTATTTTTATTTAGGTTTTTTTTCAGTTTTTGTTATTTATTTATTCATCTACAAATTCAACAAAAAACTACTGTATGTCCGTTCATAGTAATGTCTTTTTTAAATCAGTATTAATATAAAAAATGGGTTATCGAAAAAAAAATATAACCAGTGCCCTATATTACTAAGACATTATTTTTATTACCTCATGACATATCTATTATTTATTTAAACATTTTCCAGGCCGTAACAGCGTTGGTACGCAATGTAAAATACTACACATTGGAGGCTGAACAGTTAAAGACTCTTCTCTTATACGCGGAAGAAGATTGCGGGAACGACGAGCGGCAGGCAAACTCATTTTCTTTGCTAAAAGCCATTCTAGAAGGTAGATTGGTTTCGTCGGAGTTGCACGAAGTGATGCAGAAAGTGGCTAAGATATGCATACTCAGCGATTCTGCTAGGTCAAGGTGGGTCTTAAATACTTTTATTTATACTTAATGTTATATATAGGGTGGAGACTTTCATACGACATTAAATATAATCTCGTTTAAGCAATACCGTTCCCACTGTGCATACAAAAGTCGATTACATACAGGGTGTCCCAGAACTCAACGTCAAGCCGAAACGGGGTGACAGGATTTATTGTTACTATCATGACAATAATCAGAAAAAAAATTTATCCCATGCAGTTTGAAAATTTTGGGCATTTAAGAAAAATCTAGAAATTTGGTCAAACTGTAACCATTTTTCGGTTATTGTGGTTAGTTTTTATTATTTTTGTTCATTTAAACCTTGGAACCGTAACCTTAAATAACATTTCTAGAACTACAGTCAAAAATATTGACACAATTGCCCCAAGTTTTCTAGAATAAAGATCAGGTTTGTAAAATGGTACAATACTTGTT
>DWHK01000852.1:0-12450 GCA_018247855.1 Graphium androcles
CTCTAGGCTTGTGTTACAAGGGCGTTTTACAAACATAGATTACACAGACACAAACTACATATGTATGTGAACAAATTTAGTAGCAAAGGCCTTTATATCAGTAATAAAATAAAATCGAACGCATAAAAAATGGGTTAGTAGCAAAAACCACAACTTTTAAAATATTTCAGCAATTTTAATTTAAATTAAAACTAAAGTAAAATTTATATATAACTATTATGAAAAGTAAACTAATTAAAATAAATATATTATTTTAAATAGTTTAAAATACACTTTTACATCAGTCACATACAATATAAGGCACAGATAAAAGAGTAAATTGTGGGCAAAAATCATAATCTATATGTATCTTCACTTCTTATTTACAGTAGAATTATTTTCTTTTGACATCAAACAATTTAAGATCAAAGAGACAAACCACTTAAGGCATAAATGTGTGTTTCATATCAAACTCTTACGTCTAGTTCTGATCATAATATAATCAATCTAGTTACGATATTGATGTTAGGACTGGTCTATCTCTGGTTAAATTATACCGTCACCCACAGACACCTATAAGTTTAAAAAAAATGGGTGTACGTCGCCAGTCTTGAATAGAATTATTAATTTGTCAAAATATGTTAAGGACTGAGTAAGAAAAAGAGTCGAAAAAGTAAAAAGAAGGAATGGCAATCCTTTAACTTCAGCAGCTAGTCTTTCTTCAGTTTACCCGGGCTTTGTACTAGAGGCGGTGGCACCTTCCTGATTGAGTGACCTGATAAATGCATCAAGAGTTATGTGTAGGACTAGCAATGCTTGCAGCCCCGCCCGCGTGGAATTGTGTTCGTGACCGAAAATTTCTTCAACTTATATTTTGGGCAATTTACACGAAATTATTATAATTTGTAGCCTATTCGTTAGGCTGATGAATAAGCTATATTACTGTAAGGTTTCATCAAAAATCATTCAGTAGCTTTTGCGTGAAAGAGTCACAAACATCCATCCATCCGCACATACTTTCACATTTATAATAGTAGTAGGATGATGTTCTCTACCACCTAGTCTCATTTAGTGCCGCAAGTCCATTACAGTTTTGGTACCGCCCACATTCACATTTAAATCTCCCAAAATTGTTATAGGTACCATCTTTCGAACCTTAATTACTCCAGTGTACCATATAACTAGAATATAACATATATAAAACACTCAAAAATCTTAGCACTTCGAAACCGGCAGCTTTTGCCTACCCTGTACGTGTATGTATTAATGTAAATAGTTTATATATTTATATAAATAGACGGCTTGGAGGTAAAACTATTTAAACGACTTACATAATATGTGAAGTTACTTAATCATAACAGGAGGTCACGTGCAATATGATTAATCGCTGAAACGACGTAAATTTTTTGCACATGAAGCATAGTATGGTAATTGGCCTATATTTCACAGGCTAATGAAATATGGAAGCCGCATCATAATCTAATGAGCTACATCAATTTGTATATTATTCAATTTCTCATCGAAATAAATAAGATATATTATACGTAAGTGATTTATTTTATAAATAAAAATTATTTATTTCCAAAAAAAAATTGTAAGTTCTATGACCACTTCCACAAATAACAACATAAAACGACATTTAATGTATAAAATAGATCAGTTAGATTAGATTAAAGATTATTAGGTTTTCTTTTAGTTTTATAAAGAAGGAGGCGTTTATATGCCTCATTTAAATTCACAGAATGAAGAAAAGTAGATAAGTCTTTAGTGACTACATATATTTTATATATAAAGTAAAATATTGCAAGATGACACGTACGTACCGTTTGCGCGAATTCGACATGCGCTTGGCTTTAATACATGTATAAGACATATTTTATAAATATAAAGGCGTAGGAAAAATTCTAATTTCAGTAATTACAATAAATAAATATTGTGATATGGCTACGTCTCAATGAAAAAACAAAAATACATATCTTTCAAACACAAAAACTTCGCAATCTAATTCCATCCTCATCCTTCCTTTCATTTTTCATTCCTCATCTGTAAAAGCATATCATTTTAGAGGTGGTAGAGCATAACATCCTTCATACAGCTTTTGCTGCACTTCTATGGCCAAGCTCGCCCGGGGAGGTACCACCGCCTTACACAGAGCCAACATAAAATAAAATATGCATAGCTCGAAGTGTTGCTGGGTGGCCGTTCCTACCCTCTTCTTTTACCACTCCTTTCCTTGCCAAATCCTTAATATAATCCTCTCTTATCCTTCCCTTTCCAAGTCTAAAAACGCACACGCAACTCTTTGGATGTTGTGTGTGTCCGGGTGACGGAATCACTTAACATCAGGTAAATCGTCTGGTCGCTTGCCAACCTTTCCCAATAAAAAAAAAACCTGTAATATGTTATCGTACCTTAAATCAAGTTTTCATGGCACTGTATATTTTCACATTTTAACGTGCTATTTTAAATGTAAATAATTACGAAATTTTGATTTAATTTCTCCATCACATTCTTCGTACTGTAACAGTAGCGGGTGCTGACTGCTGGGTTCATAAATACATCACCAGTACTATTCAACGGTTGGAGGATTATGGTTACAGCTTGCTGTTTATTAGTCACAACGGTCCTTGTATACAATCATCGATACGTTGCACTGCCGCTTTGCTACAAGTAACTAAGTTACTCGTAATACTAGGTAAGTTAATACTACTTCATCATCCACTACGTCTTTAACTTCTAGGAGTTGAGTGAATCTCTCTATATCTCTAATCTTCTCGTTCCATTTTTATATTACCGCCAGGCTGACCGGTTTGAAGCTCGATCAACGACAACAAGATGAGGCTTATGCCCGGCTAGACTATAAACATATAATTTGCCGAACGGAAAAGCATATTTAAGTTCGTAGAATTTTAAGGTAAAATCTCACTGCACCGGTGGAATACTTTACTCATTTAAACTTTTACCGGCTGGCGATAGGATTATTATTTCCCTACAGTAGTTTATTATATTATAATATTACCTCATAGTACAGTACGAAATCAAAATATACGCAATCTACGCTGCTGGCATTATCAAGTCCTATAGTTATATTAGATACTCGTGAAGGAATAAGTGGAAATCAAAATTACAAATTCAATTAAACGAAATTTTAATTAAAGTAAAATTTCAGAATGTTTTCAAAACAATTTCGAACTTTTATCTACTGTTCAACATAATTTAAGTGTTGCGCTCATTGATGGTCTTACTAAGGTATTTGTGCTTGCTTGGTAATGAATTGATCGTTCCAGGATTACATAATTGAAAAAAGTATATTGTATGTACATTGTATAACAGTATTTTTTAAACAAATTAGGTATTCAAAATGCATTAAAATATTATTACCGTTTAGTTATCATAAAAAAAGAAAGGGATTCTCAATATGGTACAATATTCTTTTTATATTTGTTACCTTAGAACTCCATAATTTATGAATTGATTAAGAAAATACTTTTTTTTTATTTGAAAGGATTCGTTTCAGGTTGGTCCCATAAAATTTATATAACTTGGTTCTGTAGTTTCCTTTTTAAATAAAGAAAATAAAACAAAAATATTGTTATTGCGGCCTAGGCGTTCACTTCTTAGGTACGGCGCCAGAAGGAATCCTGTAGTATCGTTCTAAAATCGAAGAACGTGAGCAGAAAGTTTAACAGCTCATTAAGGTACCTATGCAGCTCCGTACTGTGATTAAAGTATAAGAGCCTTTGCTCGAAATAATGTTGCTATTTATTCCATTATAAGGTTGCCTTCTATTTAAAATAAATTCATATATGATACATACTTTTGGTATTGGATTCATACATACTTTTGGTGATATATAAAATCACATGGAAACATGATAACTTGACACAGTTATTTTTCAATTATTTTATTCTATTAATGAACTGTTCTGAGACCGACTGCTCTGAGACAAGCCGAAGACAGGACAGCGTGGAGGTAGCTGGTCGACTCATCTGTAAAAGCATATCAAGACAAGCACGACCTTCAGTAATGAAGTACACGAAGAAGAAGAAAATGAACTGTTAGTAAGGTTTCGGAAAATAATAAAAATATCTTATCATGTGAATAAAAAAAGTTGGTTAATATCTCAACTCAACTCATAAACTACAATTATAGTAATCAAGAGAATAAATATGTAGTAAATAAAATCCATTTCCACTGGATTGAACTTTAAAACTTGAAATAAAAACGTTAGTTTCGAGCTTTGTTAGCTTCCAATTCTATCTGGGATTTATTAGAATTAGGTTTTGACTTCTATTTGTTTCCAGTCCTATCTAGATTATGTGTCATAAGTATAAATTTTTCAGTTTTCTAGTTTCGTCTTATAAATGCAGTAATGGACTTAAAATTCTTACGGATCCGTAAGTAAAAGACAAAAAAACAGAATAGAAGAGCTTGAGTTCATGACCGGTTGGGGCAGTCGCTAAGACGTTAGGTGCGGCGTCACAGGTCGTGGGTTCGATTCCCTCTAGGGGCAAATATTTGTATGACCTACAAATAGTTGTTTCGGATCTGGGTGTTTGTGTATGTGTATTTTATGTTTGTAAAACGCCCTTGTAACACAAGTCTAGAGCTTATAATAAGGGTAGCGTCTTTTTTAAAGAAAAAAAATGCAGCCCTGTCACAACCCTTTACCAAATTTGAATAGGTGAAATTCCATTCCCCGGTTCTATCCACGCTTTGACTATTACAGTCCAGTGCTTGATCAGCATTATAAGATAGTGTGACCTATCAATACACTCCTCCGCCTTTCTAACATAGAGAGTTCCTGTTGAGGCAGTATGGTATTTATGGGCTTTCTGAATGATATATCAGACATTTAATATTTGATTACGCGCACCTTTCCTATTGAGAAAACTTGCCCGCTGCTGTGGAAACTGCCAGTACAAATAATGGAGAATACGTGTACTAAGTAGCAGAATTTTACTTCTGCGATGTATGAGGGCTAATGTACGGTAGCCGTTACATTGTTTTGTGAAGTGATAGTACGATCGAATCCATCCAGTCTTTCGGTAATTTAGGCTAAGCCTTGTGAGAGTATAAATGAAGTAGCTTTACATCGATAACACCATGACATTTTTTATCTTCTGCTATTATTCAAACAGGACCTAATACTATCCTCCTTTTGAGAAAACTAAAATCAACAAACATTTTGGAGCATAAAATATCTGACTCAATGTCTAAGCTTTTCCTATCATCTGTAGGTTACATAGTGTTTTCGGGAACATTGCCTTCGTTTAGCTATTTGAAATTGCTACACCTACGCCATTTTTCAGAGACGTCCTCTAACGTGTAATCTCTTTATGAACGCTGGGTGGCTAAGGTATTTTCAAGTTATTTACCGCTGCCTTACGCTCCGTTTTAATCTTTTAATATGTTCTCTCCTACCCAAACCTCCTCTTTTTAACCGACTTTAAAAAAAGGAGGAGGTTTCTCAATTCGACAGTATTTTTTTTTTCCTGTGTGTTCGGGGATTTCTTCGTCGTTTATTAATCAATTTTAATGACTCTTTTTTTGTTGGAAATAAGATATCACAAGTGTGGTCCCATTAAATTTCATAAAAATCGGTTAAGTAGTTTGTTTTAAAAACCAAAATAACGGAAAAAATATATCATGACAGTACATGTCTAAGGCGTTTGAAGTCGATTTTTGTAATTTTGTGTCAAAATAAATAAACAAACGTCCGCTGTTCCCGGTCCCAAGTCCAAATACTTGGGACCGGGAACAGCGGTCGTTTGTTTATGTATAAATCATAACATATTTTGTACATTATTAAAATGAGGCCAGGTTATTTTTCATACGTTATTTGAAGAAATCTCTAGTTGTAAACACACAACAAAACACAAGACTATTAATGCGTTACGTGGTTACTTAACAAAATATTATTCCAAGAGTATATCTTTATTTTGCCTTTAGGAATTAACTGAAATTGCAATAAAAATTATGTGACATCTCTTTCTTTACTGTTTTATTAAACATATGCTCCGTAAAATAATTAAATTTGGAAACTCGTTTATTTATATTTACTTTAACTTTTTCCTGGTTTTATTGTTAGTTACTGTAAGATGTACACTTTACCGAGTTGTTGATATGTCTAGTTGATTAGCTGTTAGTCAAAATTATACAACCAGAACTGCTTATTATACGAAAAGGCATGTTTTTAATGTAATAATAATAGCGACTTTAACGGAAAATCTATTATGTAAAGATGATAATTCAATACAAGCAAGAACATTGCAATTAATATTGTTTTCGGTAATAAAAATTGACACTACGCTCTCCTGTGTTATGAAAACGGACGTAATCCGAAAAGCTTTTTAGGCAACAGCATATAATTTATATTTGCTATTTAAACGTCGGACGCAACATAGAATACACGGACTTTTGATAGCTGCATTGACATTGACAGCTATATACAGCGACGTTGAATTTTACGAGTGGATTTCATGAAAAGCTTTCGCAAATTGGAATTTTTATGTAGTTATATATATTGGCTACCGGATCACTCCATCATCAGAGAACTTTGGCAACTGATAACAGCGCCACCTATAAGGCCTAATTGTAAACATAAACCATTCGGGCACTCACTCAAACACATACAAAAATTGGCCCAGTCACTTACGAGGAGTTTAGTGACATACACAGTTAGTGTTCAGTGACGTACAGAAGAATTATATACATAAAAATATTGATTGCGAAAATCATTTTACATAGCCTGGGTTAGCTTGTAATAGAACAAATAGCAAAACAGAATAATACAACACAAAAAGAAGTCTTTTTTCATATTGCTTCATAGATCATTGTTTTCAAATACCTACTTGATAATAAATAAACTTAAATAAGGCATTAGAAATCCTTCTCAATTCATTTTTTCATGAAATATGATCTGCTCGTATTGAAGGGAAGACAGTCTGGAGTTTTCATTATAAATGAAAAGCTTAAGTTTCCAAATCAATAAAAGAAAGGATTTATGTTGCAAATTTCTAGTGGTAGAACCATACTGTCCTAATAAAATATAATGTATTGATAATATTTTTTGCGTTTTATCTACTATTTTTATTGCATTTTAAAGATATCAAAGTATGTAAGAATTTCGTTCTTTGTCATTAATTAAAATTAACAGAAAAATAAAATTAAATGAAAGAGGTAAGACCTTGGATAAAATAATTCATTTTATACGATACATATCCTTAAATATTTTTAAATATATATATCATATGTATGAAACTAATTTTGACAAGAAATAAATCTGAATTATGCAATTAAATATGTTTTCTTTTCAATATTGGTATTCATATAAGGATTTGCAATATAGTGCACGTTTAATTTCCATATGCCATTTATAACACATTGTTACGCGTTACTGAATGCCATGAATTGCATTATAATTTATTTTATAATTGCAATACGCACCAATGCATTATAATTGCGCATTATAATTCCTACCATATATTATTTAAATAAGGCTTTATTTCATAAAAGCTTTTATATAATAACAGCTTAACTTGTACGGTAAAGTTTTTTTTAATTTTTGGATAAAATGAAATCCTGCACTTTAATAAGTCGAAATAAAACACGGTTCGATAAGTCTGTCATGCATGGCTTAGTAATTCGTATTTTGCTTTTTACTACTGTTATATTTTTTTATAAAAAGGATGACAAACGAGCAGACGGTTATCTGATGTTAAGCAATCCCGTCACTTATGGACACACAAAACATACGGAGAGTCGCGTGTGCGTTATCAACCTAGGATATTGGATAGAAGTTGAGTAGGATGCGTCATAATGAGGATTTAGAGGGGAAAGGAGCGGAAAAAGAAAAGAGTAGTAATGGCTATCCGGTGGCCCAAAAAGTCATGCAAACTAAACTTGCGTGCAACTCGACTGAAACTGATATTGGTATTAAAGTTTGATTTTTCGAAATACGGCTTTTCCCATTTTTGTAAAAGTTTTTTTATTTAAAATACTGATATTTTTTATCACAATAGAGCATTTTTCTTAAATAAATACGACCAAACATGAGCGGTACAAAAATTGCTCATTGCGGTACCCACGAGTTGCGGGACTTAATCACGTATAAAAGCTCACGTGACTCAGATTTCTTATCAGTTACTCGTCAAACGTTAAGAGGTACCTATTACCTTAAGCTTTTAAGTAAGTATTTTACCTTACCTGAAGTATTTAATTCGCAATCCAATGGACACTACCACAAAAGCAGCGGCCCAAGTTGTAGCTTTGTAGCAAGCGGGCCATAATCAACGGCAAGTTAGCGCTTCAAGCACATCAAGCACACAATAGTGCAGAATAATGAATACAGATATAAGCTAATTAATACTTGTCGCCTCAAGAGCGAGAAAGAAAAACCGTTAAAGGACACTTGGGTCACTAAACACAATAATTTCATGTGAAATTTCTAAAATAATTGTAAATAATGACTGAAAATTTATTGTTACTTACAATTCTAGGCTGTTTATATTTTAAAAGCAGGGGTAGCTTAATGTTTGGGTGCTCGTCTTAATTCCGAGTATCGTAATTTATTCCACTATTTATTGTCCTTAATTTACTTTCTTCTCTAATAATTTAGAAGTGTCTTATTTTATGATGAATTGTAGAAACTCATATAGAGATTCTCTCCACATTATATGCAACACTTGCCACTAATCCCATTAAACTATTCTACAGATTTTTTTTAAACTACCTGTTAACTTTAGTAGGACTCAGGTTTCGCACCCATGTTAGAGCGCTGACGGAACGAAATATTAATTTAATCAACAGAAGTTCTTATAAAACTTTAAATCTTATAATTTTTAATTGAACAATCAAATAATGTTTACGGAATGACGTACCAAAAACTTTTAAAAATATAAATTAAACCTTCGTTTAAAATTTATTATTTAATAATATTTGTGTCGTTCTACATTACGTTCTAAATTATCTTAGCAATCTTACGGTGCTACTGCTTACCTGCAAAAGAAAAAAAAAACAATAGTTTTAAATTCCATATTCAAAGAATATTTAAACGATCAAGGCAGTAATGTGTTTTTTTACGATTGTTTCTATTTTCATTTAAATTTCTTATTTGTTAGAGCCGGGGTAATAGTCTATTTATTATTATTATCAATATGGCGTCCTGTTGAGCTTGCACTATGTAAATTAATTTGGTAGCAGAGGCCTCCATATTAATAATTAAATAAATTTCCATGGGTCAGTAACAAAAACCACAATTTCAAAAATATTTGAGCAATATCATTAAATAAAAAACTTAAAATAAAATTTATATATAACTATTACAATATACAGTAAAGTTTATAACAATTAATGTTGCATAGAATAAAAAGCACAGATAAAAGAATAAGTTGTAGTCAAAGAGCTTATCTATATTTCTTAGCAGCCGTGGAATTAAGTTTTTTTAGTTTCACATCATACAAAAACAATTTAAGATCAAAGAGACAATCGGCTCCAAGTAAAGATGTCTGTTTAATATCAAACTCCTACGTCTAGTAATGATCATAATATAATCGATTTGGTTACGATATTGACGTTAGGGCCGGTCCACGTTTAAAAGCGGTGATTACAAACGTGTCAATATACAAAAAGAAACTTACACCATGACGACTAAAAATAAAGTATGCATAACGTTTTGGGTTACCAAATGGACATTCCTACACTCTTCTTTTCGTTCTCCTTTGCCCTCTAAATCATTAATATGCAATCTCGACCCACCCTACCCAATGAACCTATTCTTTCCAATTTCCCAGGCTGACAACATACACGCGACTCCCAGATGTTGTATATGTCCACGGTCGAAATATATGTGGTAAAATTGTTATCAGCAGCAAATTGAAACAGACGGTTCCTGATATTAAATAATTCCGTCGCCCATAGACACCCATAAGATCAGAAAAATTGGATATACATCGCCAGACTTGAATAGAATAACTAATTTATCAAAAGTTATTAAAGATTGAGTATTTTTTTTAATTTCGTTTACTTCAAAGAGTGGGAGAGGTATAGATCACGAATCCATGAACTTCAGAAGCCAGGCGTTATTTATAGAGAAGAGTTGCAAGTGCGTTGTCAGCCTGAGAATTTAGACAGAAAATATTTATTGGGTGGGATGGGTCAGAAATAATAAATAAAATATAAAATATTAAGTTTTGGGAGGGGAAAAGAAAAGGTTAGAAAAGACCAACTGGTAACCCAAAACATGATGCATACTCTATTTTTGTTGACTTTTGTGAAAGGCGGTGGTTAGTTGCAGCAAGAGCTGTATGAAAGGTGGTCTTTTCTACCACCTAGAATAATTCACTCTAGTTTCGTGTTTGGCGGTGGAACGACTTGATAAATGCATCAAAAGCTATATGTAGAACGAGGTTCTCTACCACCTGGTCTCAAGTAGTGCCGCAGATCCTTTACAGTTTTAGTACTGTCCACCTTTACATTAAAATCTCCCAAAATAGTTATAGGTGCCATCTTTGGAACCTGAACTACGCACTATTCCAGTTAACCATAGAATTAGAATTTGAATACCCTGTATGTGTATGTAAAATAGACGGCTTGAAGGTAAAATCTTTATTATTCATATGACTAACATAGTATGTGTAGTTACTTAAGGATAATATCAGGTTACACGCAATATGATTAATAGCTAAAACGAAAAATTTTTGCACATTAAATATATTATGCTAATTGGCCTATATTTCACAGGCCAATGAAATATGGAAGCCGTACCATAATCTAATGAGCATCATCAATTTGTATTTTATTCAATTACTCTTCAAAGTATATAACGGTTATTATACGTAAGTAATTTTTTTAAATAATATTTAATATATTTAAAAATATGACGATATAACGATATTTAATATATAAAATAGTTCGGTTACATTAGATTAAACATTATTAGGTTTTCTTTTTATTCTATAAAGATGAAGGCAAACAAACAAGCGGCTCACTTGATTTCACAGAATGAAAAAATTAGACGAGTTTTAAGTAAGTAAATTGTGCAAGATGGTACGTATGTACATACATATAATACGTACCTTTTTTGCGAAACCGACATGCGCTAGGCTGGTTCTATACTTGTGTAAGACATATTTAATAAATAAAAAAAAAGACGTAGAAAAAATTATTTTTACTATTTCAGTAATTCAGTAACTGCAATAAATAAATAGTGTGATATAGCTACGTTTGAATTAGAAAACAAAAAAAAATATATTTTTCGAACATAAAAACTTCGCAATCTAATTCTACGTGTAAAACGTCATCGTATCTTAAATTAAGTTTAAATTAAGATACAATGATACATTTTTACATTTTAACGTGCTATTTTGTATATAAAGAATATATTCTTTGTGTGAAATTTTTATTAATTTCTGCTCCACCGGTAGCGGGTTCTGATTGCTGGGTTCATAAACACCAGTACTAATTCAACTAATGTGGGATTATGGTTACCATTTGCTGTTCAGTTGTCACAACGGTCCAATAAGAATTTTCTATACAATCATTGATACGTTGCACTGGGGCTTTGCTACGAGTAGCTGGGTAAGTTAGTACTACTTTATCATCCACTACGTGTTTAACTTCGAGGAGTTGACTTAATCAAATCTCCTCATTCCATATTTGTATTACCGCCAGGTCCAGCTTCAACCTGGTCCAACAAGCTTCAACATGCCTGGCTAGATTTTCAACCTACATTTGTGTGTAAAAGTATCTTTAAATTGTTAGCATTTTAAGGTAATAACTCACTGCACCGGTGAAATAGTTTACACATTAAAACTTTTACCGGCTGGCGATAGGATCATTATTTCCCTACACCAGTTTATTATATTATAATAATTATTGGTATTACAGTACGTAATCGATATCTACGCAATCGACGCTGCTGGTATAAATAAATCATGTAATCCTGTTACATATTCGTGAAAGAATAAGTTGTCATCAAAATATTGAAATTTTAATATACTGTTTCAATGTAATTTAAGTGTTGGGCTTATTATTTTTCGCTCGCTCGGTAATGAACTGATCGTTCCAGGATTTCATAAGTAAAAAAAAATATGGTGTATGAACATCATATAACATTATTTGTTAAAAAAATTAAGTGTTCAAAATGCATTTTTTCAGTTAAATGTTATTACCATTTATATGAAAAAAGAAGGGGTTTCTCAATTTCGTACAATATTTTTTTATATTTGTTAATTTAGAACTCTATCATTTACGAATTGATTTAGTAAATATTTAACTTATTTATTTGAAAGGATTCACTTCAGGTTGGTCCCATAAAATTTTTATACACTGGTTCAGTAGTTTGCTTTTTAAATAAAGAAAATAAAACAAAAATAATGTAATTACGACTTAGGAGTTTACTTCTAAGGTACTGCGCCAAGACGAATCGTGTATTAACGTTCTAAAATCGAAAAACGTGAAGTATAAGAG
>DWHK01000853.1:0-12449 GCA_018247855.1 Graphium androcles
AAAATATGCCACGAAAGTACACTTCTAAGGCGTTTGAAGTCGGTTTTTGTAATTTTGTGTCAAAATAATCTTGTAAAAGTTATAAAAATAACCTAATTTTAACAAAGTTTTGGAACTTCTTTTATTAGTCGAAATATGACTTCTGACAGTCTGTACGCATGCACTTTCTTAATTTTTAATAATAACAATAAATATCTTCAATGGCTTCGAACAAAATAAAAGAAAATCAATCAAAAGTTGACAAATAGGGAGGAGAAAGGTATTCAAGCGTATAGCCACTACCTATTTATATATGAATAGTTTAATAGTCTTGCCTCTTGGAAATTGCGAAGCTTCCTCTAGGAACTTCTAGTAACAATTGAGAGCTCTTGTGTTTTGTCAAAAGGTACACAATAAGGCTAACTCAACAGTTTGTTATTTTATCAACCAATTTCTGAGCATTTCTCCCATGTAATAATGCTACAAAAATATAATTGAAAATATTAAGTGAAGAAGGACCGATGGGGATCAATAAATTATGATTACGGGACTAATTCCGTCCTAGGAATCTACCCGGGGACAGAACTTCACTTGAGTTAATTATTTTTTAAACATGCATGCTTTTTAATAGTATAAAGTTACTCTTGCCACTTCGGTAATTTTCTTTTACATAATACCATCAATACGCAATGAGAGAATTGCATCGGTAATTATCCAAATTGATTGAAGTGAATATTGGGACCGATACGTTGACTGTTGATAATAATTTTACTTACTATAAGTATTTGTCCTTAGTTGGTGATCAGTGGATATATCAGGATATTTGAGAACTATCGTAACTGCCTACAAAGTCAACTTTGAGTTCATCATTGTAAAAACCACCGCTACACTGGAAATCTTTTTAAGTAATAGAAGCTCCTTCATAACATTACAATTTTTTTTACATTTGTTGGTAGAGCACTAATTTTTCAAAAAGGTATGGTTTTCCTTGTAGAGCCGCTTGACCTGGATGGTACTGTCACGTTAATCATAAAGCCAGTGAATAAAGTACGAGTAGCTTGTAAAGTGAATTTACAAGCTACTCGTACTGGCAACGTAGCAGCAATTCTTTGGACCATGTCAATAAGTGGGATTAGCGATGCCTGTTACTTAACATCAGGTGAGCCGTCTCCTTACTTGCCGAACTTTTTTCATAAAAAACGGGAAAATAAGGTACCTATTTTATTCATAAATATACGAAAATAGATCGTTTCCTCAAAATTCCGACCAAGAATTCAGCTATAACAGGGATCTGACGAAAACAATGCCGTTCCAGACACTTGAACCTATTGGCAATATGTATCAATGGTCGCTCAGCCCAGTGCGGCAATTAAAACACTTGGCACTGGCACCAGCCTCGGAGTGCAGTTGCACTGTGAACTCGATTCATAACAAAGTGATGATCAATAAAGGTTGTTGTTTTCTCACGCCAACGCTTTATAGATATCTATTAGTGTATAAGACAAAGTGCACACACAACATGCTTTTGCATAAATAATACCAGTCGCCTTTTCTTAATTTAAGACAAAAATGTGTTGTACTCATCCATGGTCTCCCTCTTTCTATGCCTAGTGATTTAATATTTGCAGAAAACGATGCTCACTAGTACTACCGAACCTCTGACGGTAATGCAAAAGTTTTAAATACTTTTTTAGGATTAGAAATGGAAACGGTTAGGGAGGGACATCTGGCAAGGTAGCACCAAACGAATAATAGCACATTGAGATGGTATTATCACCGTCTGCCCGGTATGTGCAGCAAGAGCTGTTTGGGAAATGCAGTGGTACACTATTTTTATTTTCACAGAAAATTTAAAAAAACCCGACTTCAACCGCCTCAAAAGTGGAGTTTCGTAATATATTTTCAACTTCAACAATTTGGCCAATAGCTTAAAAACTATTTGTCAGATCTAATTTAAATGGGACCACCCAGCTTTCAAATAAAAAAAGAATCATAAGAATCGGTTCACCCAGTAAAAAGTTACAAACATAAAAAAAAATACAGTCGAAATCGAAGAACCTCCTTTTTTAGAAGTCGGTTGAAAACAAGAGTGCGTTAATGCGAAGTTTTTACTCCTCAATATCTGTACCTGTATACCTGTGTGAGAGCTAACAGTGAATAATTAGCGTTAATTGCGACCAACAAACAGTAAGGCTCGTTACGTGAGAAGACGGCGATCGCTGTAATGTGCGCATTTTTATGTGTGCCTAAAGGGGACGTCGTGGTAGCCGAACGCTCCGCCTATGAATACGCTCTTACCGGTGATTATAGCAAAAGTATAAAGGTTACATCTATTTAATTTATTCTTTTTCATAAACGGCAAATATTTTTTGGCATTTGGAGATCAAAGCAAAATGTAAGTTTTAAGAAAAATGTTGCCAGCGTGTAAAATAATGATTGTTTTTAATAAAAACTATTAAAACGACAAATTTGACACATGAAATGCCTTATATCTTTGTAGTAGTTTGATTTTTAAACCAATATAACTGGAAAAAATATATCATTCAAGTTCCTTCTAAGGCGTTTTAAGTCGGTTTCGCAACTTTCTGAGGAAATAATACTCTGATTGAAGCATAATTGAAAGATCAGGAGTTTATGGATGTTTCCTTTACAATAACACTTTCTCTATATGCGATACAATCGTAATGTTAATGTGATATTCAATGTACTACTGAACACCTATTCATAATAAGCTAGTAGTTCCACGAACTTGGGCCTCGTGTTATTTTATTTTACATTTATTTCAATATATGTTAAACTACTGCACCAGTTGTGATGCCCAACAAAGTTAAAAGTTGTACTAATATTACATACATATATTTCAAATTTCATTTAAATTGCGGATCATACATAAAATGTGTTTTCGCCCCAACTGTAATTGTAAACCTCATTCGCTGCGCTCGCTCGGTCAACAATAACACTACAGCTCCCGTAATTTAAACAGCCAGTCACCCGCTTCCCGCTCCGCTTGCCACCAAAACCGCTCCACCACACAACAATGGCAGCTGAGGCGACGATTTAAGTGTCACACGTTGCACCAGATATTAATTACAATGCGCGTACTCGTACGTGCCGCCGTACGCGGAATCCGGCGGCAGCGGTTCGCAGTTTTTCAATCCACGCGACACATGTACTGCTTCCCTACTTTGGCCGCCATTTAAAGCTGTGCCTTCGTAGTTCGACTTAAGATGAACATTCATCTCCACACATCTTATGATTACAGTTCTATGAACACTAAACTAAGGTTAGCTTCTATATAAAAAAATTATTCCGCATAAAAATGAGTCCTTCCGAATTTTACAGCAACCAATTTATTAGTACAAACTATGCAGGTGTATTGCACAAATACAAGAGCAGATATAGGTGCAATCACTTACTATTTACACCCATGCCAAGCGGGACGGGCATTCGTCATGGAACAGAGACCGGACAATAAATTTTAATCTATCTCTTAGTTACAGATACTCCATGTCACTCTTGCGTGCTATCGACGAGTTAGGCGAAACGTTTTTAGTACATAAGTGCCTAATGCCTTATTATTACAGGAAAAAATATTTGTTTCGTTTCAATTAAGTATTTTATTCAGAAAATGAGCACGTGTACGAAGCCACGCAACGTAATCTACGCATGCCACATTGCGTCGACACATGTTGTACCTACTTTGGCTGCATAACACCGGTTATATTAAACATGGAAAGAAAACTCTTCAACGAAATAAAATTTAATTTTTAAACTAATCTTTGCTCGGAGCTTTATCTGCGTTATTATAGATTATATTAATCTTTTTTTGGATGTTAGATTTTCTTTCAGGATCCTAGTCCGTTTCTTTCGGCTCCTTTATTATTTTTCTGTATTCCACGCATCATTTTGATATACATATATTCATGTCTGCAGGCTAAGGTTTAATAATGAACGACTCTAGAAGAAATTTTTCCATCCCACGGGAACGGTATTTTTTTATACATCCCATAGTCTTTTCTATACCTCTGACAACCCCTCAGGGACGATACAGTTTTTCTGGATGTAAAGTACTCTATAGCTATATTTTCTATATTTTCTGTACCCCTGAGAACGTGTATGCAAAATTTTATGATGATTGGTTCAGTAAACATGACGTAGAAGCGTTAAAACAAACAAACTTATTTTCGCATTTATAGTATTAGTAAGGATTACAATAAAACATGATTCACATATTGAGATATATACATTATGCTAGTATTTATAAAAGCCAAAGTTAATCTTGGAAAAATACATTTTTTATCTTTCTATAACATCGCCATTATAAACACCCCTGGCAAGCATACGAAAGAGTAAAAAACACTTCCCAATCACTGGCCTAGCCGACGGAATCCAACTTAGTCGAATGCAGTTGCGTAAGCGGAGGTGGGCCACCGTCAAGTGGCGATACGCGCGGTGCCCAAACAACACCAGGAAGAATAAATTAGGCATCCCGTGGCGGGATTATTGGCGACGGGATGCGGGACAGCTGCCATTCTGCCATTACGCTGCTGTAGGCTTATTTTTCTAACGCTCGATTTTAGACTCTAATATACGCGGCTGTCTGTTAGGTACATATCGGAGTAAAGAATCGCATGAATTGATTCCTCCCGCTCCCTTCAACATTTTAACGGACTTCAAAAAAGGAGGAGATTCTCAATTCGACTGTATTTTTTTTATGTTTGTTACTTAGGAAACTTTTTACTGTGTGAACCGATTTTTATGATTCTTGATGAAATGAGTTTTTATTTGAACGCTGGGGCTTCCCGTGTAGTCCCATTTAAATTTCAATAAGATCTGACGAGTAATTTTTAAGTTATTAATCGAATAGTTGAAGTTGAAAATACATTGCGAAACTCCACTTTTGAGGCGGTTGAAGTCGGTTTTTTTTTTTAATTTTCTGTGAAAATAATATTTGTTATGTAAAATATTTGCTCATATTAATGGTACAGGTACATTAATAGTCTAAAGTTTCTAGGGATTAGCGGCAGTGCCTACCTTTAAATGAAACGCTCATTCATTTGCCTTCCACGCCATATTAAAAAAGAAATATATTTACGTAATTTACAAAGTATGAAAGCACAACAATGCCGAGATAACTCAGTTTCCAAAACATGCGCATATTTTTAATCAACAACCTAAATTCCTCAACATCCTTTTATCTTCCGCCCATTTCGTCTTGTTGGAGATTAAATAAACTACTTCACAGCATTCCAACTTGTCTAAAATAAAATAATTTCAAATATCACACGGCAATAAAATGAAAAATACCTCTCAAAAATTTCGTGCGTCCATTAATTCCAGCACAATAAAGAATAAGCGGGCAAACAAGTGCCTTTATAACGACGCCCTTAATGTGGCAAGGAATTCAAACAAACGGACAAAATATAGTCCCGTCCGCACACAATCGAGCCCATAACTCTAGAGCGCACTGTAATTAATCGCATCTATCCAAACATCATCTGCACAAGTCTATGCTGGAGCGACCGCCACCCGCTAGGGTGACAAGGGTGTCTGCAAACTGTGAGATGTTCCACTTTAAGCGGAGTAAAAGAAAGTAAATAAGAAGTCCATTATAACGTGCTTTTTCTATTGATGGATAATTCTTGAAATAATTATTGTTAATTCCCTTTTCCTAGTTTTCGTTTGTTTATTATATTTACATAAAATTAAGAATGAAAACATAATCATTTTTTAAATATTATATTTTAAATCAAACTCAAAGTCAAATATTTTTATTCAATATTGAAGTGATTACACTTGCTTATTGATCGTCACGAACATTAAATACATTAAGTATGAAGGTTTAGTAGAAGTAATTTTAAATAAAAATTTTAATGAGTACTTAACGATCTGTTACATTCGATTCGAATGAATCAAATGGCAAAGAAAAATTATATAGCTCTAAGCTGAATCATATTTGCCTTAGAGTTTATTGTGTTCATAGTTGTTAGATATTGACAGACAATTAATCAACATTATTTATGGTATCTCTCAGTATTACGTGTTATTGGTAGGTAGCGATGGTGACAACATTAGAATATCAGAGGTCAGGCTATTTAGGTTTAACTCTCTGTTTCACGCTTGAACATCATTTATTCGTAATTATTGTATTTTCGCTTTCGTAGCGTCACTTTAGTGTATACAGCTGTAAAGGGTTCCATATGTATACTCTAAAATTATTCCACATCAGAAGTTTAGAAGAATCCATTATCGATGGCCAGCGGTATTCTGCAAAACCATATAATTATTATTCTCTTTAAGAATTATTTTTTTAAAATCGTTCACAATGATAGTTGACCGAGTGAGCGAAACGAGTGAGTTTTACAATTAGAGTTGGGGCAAAAACACATATTTTGTATGTATGTATGTTCCACGAACTCTCGAACAAGGGCTTCAATTTAAATGAAATTTGAAATATATGTAGATAATATTTGTACAAATTTTAAGTTCGTTGGGCATCAGAATCGGTTCAGTAGTTTAAGAGATATAGAAATAAATGTGACATAAAATAACCACGAGATCCCAGTTCGGGGCGAATTACTAGTACACCTAATGTTAAGTTGTTACCACCTCCTAGTTCAGTTGCAACTTCGTCAGAGTAGAGCTGCAGAACAAGCGTTTATAAGATATCCTCCGACACGCTACGCTATTTTTGGTACATCTACTCTGTGGGTAGTACGATGTACAGCTTAATCATTAACATCAGGCTTCTATTCTTTAAAGGTACTATAACGTGCTCTAATCGCCCGATTTCGAACTGCCCTACTGTCCCTGTGTATACCGCAGCATGGTCACCGCCGCCGTCCCGCGCGGCCATAAAGCGGCCGCAACGCGCGTCGTCCGCGTGAATTACGCGCGCGGCTTCAAAGCGCTACTTCGGCGCAGATTTACCGCCCCATCAACGAATCGCCGGCAAAGAAAACATTGAGCAACACTCGGCCCTGATTGAGCGGCAGTTAGCGATGATCGTTAAGTGCGCCTGAACGTGATTTAGGACGACTCCTCGAACTATGCTCGCTGAGAGCGAGGTTAGAAGGGTTTAGGACAATTATAAAGGGTTAAACATAGCGCGGTGGATATATACACATAATCATCATACATCTCCTCCACGATTTTATTTTATAGGAATAGGTTGGCAAGCGAGCAGACGGTTCATCTGATGTTAAGTGATCCCGTCGCCCATGGACATCACAACATCCGAAGAGATGCGTGTGCGTTGCCAGCCTTGGAAATTGTATAAAACAGGTAGGATGGGTTAGGATTATATTAAGGGTGTGGTGGGGGAAGGAATGGCAAAAGAATCCAACAACCATAAGAGCCATGTATACTTTATTTTACGCTAGCTCTGTGAGGGGCGGTGGTACCTCCCCGGGCCAGTGTGCCCGTAGAAGTGCAGCAGAAGCTGTATGAAGGATGTTATACTTTACTACCTTGATTAGGAGGAAGTTATGAGAAACCTCTAAAAATCAATTAAAATACGAAATACAAATACGATCATTACCGAAGAAAAGTCAGCAAACTTATTGACAAGGTACAGTTGACTTTTCTTGGTACCTTATAAACACTATGCATATAGTTATCTTACCTCATCAATAAGTAGCTTTTAATTTAATTATCATACCGTTTACTTTTCGTTTATTTCATTTAATGTTAACCAATACCTCATTATTTTCGACATGACAAAATTTTTCAGGTACGGTTGAAAAATAATAAATATTAATAAACACATAATTATAAATAAATCACTTAAAATGAAATTCTGCATAAATTTTGCGGTCAATTAGGCTACACTGACATTTAAATAAAATAAGAAATTGTTCATTTCGAAAACGAAAGGCACCATTAATGTTGCTTGAAATGTTTTTCTGGTAATAAATATTCACATTATTGATAAATTACATTTAAACGTTTTTAATTATATTGGTGTGGATATATGATGCTTTTTTAGGTGACAAGTAATAAAATTATAAATATAATGGCCAGGCAGTCAGTAACTTGTAAACAAATTCCTTAATCGTCACAATCGGATAACTAAATAATGCCCAATGGTGGGACGAACCTAAATACAAAATACTTATTTTGTCTTTGTTGGGTTAAATGTGGAAATTTTGCTCTATCGACTATATGAAGGGAGTTTATCTATTTACGAACTAGATAAAGTTTAACTGATCCGAAAAAAATAGTAATCACAAACACGGGGAAAATATTCAATCAGTTCTATATCCAAAATAAATTTACATTTGGTTATTGTCCTATATAACATTATCCTGAATATGTCAGTTATGACAGATTAAATCGTACGTTTTTGAAACTATAGAATAGAAAACAAAAATTTATATGTATATAAAATTTTGCAACAAAAAAAACACCATATCAATATTAAGTAATAACAATAGTACTTTGTTATTCGATAAACATGTTAATTGTTTAGGATTTAACATTACCTTAACAACTTTCGTCTATATTAAAGTATAGTTATCAGGTGGTAGAGCATAACATCCTTCATACAGCGCTTGCTGCCCTTAAAAGCGCCCGAGTGGGCACCACCGGCCTTCACAAAAAGCTGGTATGAAATAAAGCTTTTGGGGTTGCCGGATGACCATTCCTACTCTCTTCTTTCCACTCCTTTCCCCTTCTGCCTTTTTATTTCCTGACCCATCCTACCCAATAACCTGTTCTGGATAGAACTAACTAAAAATAGTTCTGGAAATTGAATAATTTCCTAGGCTGGCAAAGCACACGCAACTCTTTGGATATTGAGTGTCCATAGGCGACGGGATCTTTTAAAGTCATCAAAATATAAAGTATTTACAAACGATATATAACACATATAAATAAAATTGAAGTGTTTGTTTGTAATGTCAAAATTAAAGGTATTTGCTAAAAGCATATAAGAGAAAGAATTAACAATTTTTTTAAATGTCCGTCTTACCGTCTATCTGTCTGGCTGTCTGTTTGTCAGTCTGTCTTTGGCAATAAATCCAATAATCATCGACAATGACTAAATGTTTAACATAAATGAAACACGTTTACCGTATAAGGTTTTATGCCATTTAATATACTCAATTTTATATAACATATGTTACGTACATCATTACTTGGGTTACGAACTTTTTGAAATTTGACAAGCAAGCAGATGGCAGATGAAGGTTCATCGGTCGTCCATGATGGCCATTTTGAGAATTACTAGTACTTTGTCAGCTTTGAAAAGAGGATTTAGCGTACAAACGGTTGAGTATATGGGACTACGAAGTGAAAAAAGTGGGTAAAAATGTTAGATAGAGATCGGTACATGTCAACCGCATATACCAGATATGGTTTTCTTCACGCTGGCTTTAACACGTGTACCAGTTGTCATAAAGTTTTAATAGCTAAAAGTGGGCTATAGTTTTAGAATAAACTACAAATGCACATAAAAAAAGACAAAACGTTTCTATTTCGGAGTAAGGTAACTCGAAGAAACTTGGGCGAGACGTTTACCCGCTGTGGGCTTCATAAAGTAGCAATCGCTTCTAATAATGGACGCAAATGAGCGCCGATTCGGATTTAACTGCGTCGCGGGTCCCTGAGGCATTAATTGCATTAATCTCGGCCCATTCGGGGTCGGCAGAGCCACTAAATCAGCGTACGCGCAGGATTAACGTCGACTTTCCCTGCGTTCCTCTTTCAGATCCCTTTTTATATTTTAAGTTAATGATCGTCCTTAAGGGACGCGCCTATGCTTTGTTCTTGTATTACCATTTCTAGAACTTTCTGTTTGATGTATTGGAGTTTCATATAATTCTTTCCACCGTAAATATGTACATACTGCATATTTTTAAGCACTGAGTTACTCAAACTAGATTGTTAAAAATAAGCTTTCGTAGTTAGAAAAAACACTTTGTGCTACAGGAAAAGAAGGAATTAGTTTATTTCTCGTTTTTTCCATTTTATTGCATTGTTTTTTTGTAACTAGTAAAATAATATCCTTCAAAAAGCTATTTATAATTTATTACATATCTGTAACAGTATTAGATCAATTACAATTACCTTTATATTCACACACCGCAATTTTATTTATTTGTACAGTTTAAAATCTCCCTATTTGGACTCAATATTTTGTCTTGTACCGCAAAATACACAAAACAGTAAACGATAAGCAATATTTCCATACATTTGATGAAAAATTAAATTTTGCGGTTTACTTCGCAACTATCCCGAATTGTCTCGGATTCTAATAACTAAACTAGAGATGTGCGCAAATGTGATGAATCCGTGGTATTAGTGCTGACAAAGTTGCGCAGTGTTCCCGTGTCCCGGGCGGTGGTGGCCATTAGTCCGCAATCCCGGCCGTCGGGCGACAGGTGGGCCGGCAGTACGGACGGGCCAATTCGCTGGCCACTATTAGTGTCACCCTGCGCTTAATTGACGTGCGCTCAATACATCAGATGGAAACGGCTTCGAATCGGCTCGACAAAGTGAACGCAATTAATTTTTATAGAACACTAACTGTTCACCGCGGTCTCTCCCGCCCAATCTGCTCAGCTCCTAAGAGGCGCAGTGTGCAGCTATAATCTCGTGAATCCCTGTATCATATAATTTTTTTTTGCTTACAATATTTTGGTGCACCTACCGGCCTACTCGATCGTGGTAGTACCACCAATTTATACACAATGCTAGCATTCGTCATGTTATTAGATCTTTTTTCGATACACTATTCTTTAATCACTTCTTTCTCTTCGCAATCCTAAATATTCTCTCCCCTACCACCCGATTGCTTAACCTTTCCAAAGCTGGCAATACATCCGCAACTCTCCGAATCTTAGACGTTATCGCTTAACGTCATGTAAACCCTTGCCAAAATTTTTCTATTATTTTTATTTAATGCTGAGTGGTTCATTTCGTCCATGAACAAACAAGCACGACGTTTCCATTGTCTTTAAATATGGATTCGACAACTTCATCTGAAAAAGTACAGAAAGAAGAGTACTTAGATAAGTACGTACTAAACGCTGGCATTGCGCAAAGTGGTAATACTTTATCAGATGAATCAGAAATTTTTTGTACCGTTCTTAGGAGTACAGGAAAGCTATAGGCTACCTAACGTCGAGAAAAAAGGTGGTTGACCGAGTGAAGGAAAATACTTCCAGGCGGTCGGCTCGTATCATAAGTGGGCTTACAAACATAATATTTTGCATCATGATACCTGGAATATAAAAATAAAAAGGGTGAAGGAATGGTGGAAAATATCCCGTAAGAAAATATAATAATACAAAAAATAATAGTCAAAATCTATATTACCACAAGCGAAGCCGGGGGCCAAAACTGATTCCAATATTAAATTCTACCCTAAGGGTACACATGCAATCTAATTTAGAAGATGGTAATTAATAAGTTTTGACTTTGACAGAAATCGAATTAACATTCAAATGAACCTTTAAAATATATAGCTTCTTGAGTTAAGAGTGGATAGTTGAGAATAGTAGACAAAAGGAAAATAATTAAAGTATTTTATATCGGAATACTTGCAGTGTTTATACTAAAGCTTATTTGAGTGGAGAAGACGTTGTAAGTAATTGATATTGGAAATTGTTCTGTACCCAACCCTTTATTAGCGCACTTATTCCAATCAAGAAGAGAAGTCCCATTAACCAATTTTATATTTTATATTCATTTAAAACAATAAGCGTTTTAACCCTACGACTTTTCACGTTGTAGAATTATTGGCAACACAAAGTAGCAGATAACTTAATGCTAATATCAGTTATAACCCGTTTCAAACATATAATATAGCAGCCTCAACTTAAACG
Organism: Graphium androcles; assembly: GCA_018247855.1. Taxonomy (NCBI): domain Eukaryota; kingdom Metazoa; phylum Arthropoda; class Insecta; order Lepidoptera; family Papilionidae; genus Graphium; species Graphium androcles. The sequence continues at coordinate 11,808 of DWHK01000853.1, forward strand.
AACTGTATTCGCTTTTTAACGTTTGGCTGCCAGCCCTGACTTAAATACTCCGATCAGTTTCCACTCTGTTCGGTGGCAGCCCTGTAAATGGCCATTCGCAGCGATCGCGTCCAATATATTGACGCAATAAACCCGCGTTCACATTGCTCTCCTATTAATCCGAATAAATTCGTCCTCTAAAAATACTACAGCCCTAGCAGACGTGCACAGCTGCGCCGCTAGGGTGACCGTGTCTTCATTGGGGATGGAAAGACATTTCCTGTTACTACATAATCGGTATTTAAAGGTGACTTACATAACAATTATACTTACGCAAATAAAATTACAAGAGATGTAAGAGTTTTGACGGTTTGTAACATATTGACTAACAAATGACTCCGCTTTGAGCGTTTACTATGTATTCAATAAAGAAACACCTTCGAATTTATTTTGATAACTACACGCCAGAATATTTCTTTACCAAAAAAATATAGAATTGTAGTTTAAGTTCCAATCTAATGTATTTTAGATTATTTCTTACGTGGGATACCTAATATGACGATAATTACTATGAAAAATTGTCATTAAATGAAATTTGTCATTCATTTAGTGCTAAAAATAGCCATCCTAAGTATATTGTATAAAATCTATATATATATATAT
>DWHK01000854.1:0-12448 GCA_018247855.1 Graphium androcles
ATAATATTAGGCATATGTGTTCCAATTTTATATGTAATTTTAATTTTGCATTGAAAGATATCATCTAAATTAATAAAATAATGAAATTTCTTACGGTTTACTACTCTAAAATTACGTAGACACAACTGAATTTTGTATATTTGCAGAATTATTCAATTATAACTTTGGAAATTCGTGTAAAGTTAAGCAAGGTTAACTGTAGTCAAGATGTATCATAAGAATTGTCCAGTGAATCTAAGTAGGATCTATAAATGTAACATAAACATATCGAAAGAACCCACGCTTGGCTATTTACGAGGGCAAAGCCAAAATAATCTTAATATTAAGAATAGTATAACAGCGTTTTAAAAATTAACTTCAATGATAAGCAGTAAGATTATATTTACTATTAATGTATCTTTAGAAAACTTCTTAGGGTCACATTTATAACCAGTTTTTAAACGACGATGTTCTTACTTTGTCTCCTTATCATTTACTAGACGTTACTCAATATCTCTGTGTATTTATAAATACTTAAGGGACTACTCTAATAAAAAAAAAGATTTTTATAATTAAACATGACTGACATGAATTCCTTGATTTATAGTAGTAAATTATAATGTAAATGTTAAAAATTGGTAAAACAACGTGTCACAATGAGACATAAACTAGAAAAAAGCTCGTATATTTCGACAGTAGTATAGATTTTATCAAGTCAACTAAGACCACTCTCGGTCAAGCCATCTTTCAAGGAAAATATAAATAAAGCAAAATTAGTTTATTTTTAACCGATATCAAAAAAGGAGTACGTTTCTCAATTCTACCGTATAATTTTTTATGTGTGTTCGTGGAATTCTTCTTCGTTTATGAACCGATTTTGATGATTTTTGATGGAAAGGAGATAATATCCTAAATATGGTTTCTTTATGTAGTAGTCTGTTTTTGAAATCAAAATAACGGAAAGAATATGTCACGAAAGTACACTTCTAAGGTGTTTGAAGTTGGTTTTTGTAATTTTGTGTCAAAATAATCTTGTATCGGTTTCCTTTCACCTTATAAGGCCCTACTTTATATGGGCTATACATAGTAAAGTTAAGGGGAAATACTGAAATTTTTTAATTTATGAATTACGTAATCAATTATACAGATGCAAGAATACGTTGAATAACATGTTAGTGTTATTGTTCCTGCGCTATATATATGAACAAAGAACTTTAAATTGAAAGTTTTAAATATACACAATGTATTGACATTTCATTTGATGCGTAACAAAAGCGATTAATTTGTGTTCTCTAAATGTAAATATATTTTACTAACTCAAGATTGTTATATATAGGTACGTAATAAGAGTTTTACGTAAGGAATCCACTATTCTATCCAATAAACCTATTCTATCCACGCACAACTAGCTCTACGGATGTTGTGTGTCCATGGGGCGACGGGATCGCTTAACATTAGGTGAACCGTCTGCTCGCTTGCCAACGTTTCTCTATAAAAAAAATCACATTACCATAGACACTGCTGGAATACGGTCGTTTATATTAAAACGAGAAGTGCGCCTCTGCATTATTTGATAATAATTAAGAAAGACAAAATTTGAGTATGCTGTCAGCCAAGTCTTTAACGACGATGTTAATAGGGCAGTGACCTCTATTCAAGACAAATGGTTTATTTCGATCAGCAAGTCGATCGTTTACGGGATGTTGCTCCGTTTGATCCCTATTAACCATTTTATGTTCTGTTGTAAACGTTAGTCTTATAAACTGCGCTAAGTGTTACGTCGATTTAAATGCAAATTATATTTTCTCTACATCTGGATTCTCCAAAATATTGATATGTAAAAATTGAGCTCGATGGTTTGGCATTTTTCATTTCGTGTTAAGAACGCTTTTAATTACATTTTGCTCGAAGTTCCTAAGAGTCGGGTCATGCGGTTCGCAAAGTCAAAAAATAAATAGCCAGATGTAGTATATTATATCAAATACTTCTTAATAATTAAAAAAAAAACGTACAAATTAACTCTACTAACTGGTATCTCCAGTTAACTATTTACTTTGCTTATTTTATACATAATGGTCATACAAACTATAATAACTATAAAAGCATAAGATCAGTTTCTGACACCAAATTTCATAAAGAATCATAATTTAGAAGAAAATTACAATAATTAATTTATAATAAAAAATTCTTTGATGACCTGTTGGAGTTGCTAAACCGTTAGCTTCGAATTCGCGGGCCGTGGGTTCGATCACACCAGGAACAATTATTTGTACGTCCTACGGATAATTGTTTCGGATCTGGGTGTATGTGTGGAATTTATGTTTGTTTGGCGCCCTTGCAACACAAGTCATACATTAAGAGCAGCGTTTCAAAAATTTAAACAAATAATAAAAAACTACTTAATAAATATTTTAATATAAACAATATTACTATATTAACTTTGATCAATAAGATTAAAATATACCACAGAGATTAATAGAGTTTTTGCTAGAAGGCTGTTGTCTGTTACTGACATTTAGGTTTCTTAAGCTCTATAGACTTCTGTATGTGGACACCGGACTTTATCTAATCCTACCTACCTATATCAGTATGGTTAAAACATGAGAATTTTTCAATGCTTATAATTATTATAAATATTTCATCTTCCACCATCGATATATTATCATAGATAATTAATTGAGAACAATATATTATCAGATTCCGTAAAGTCCGTAAATTTTCCAACACATATTGCTCAAGGTAAACATTGTTAGTGGACGTTTATGTTAAGTGACCTTAAAATCCTGGCTGTTGTTAATGTTATAATATCAGCATATTATTTTTTAAATATGTAAAACTAGCTTGAACTTTTTCTTAAAACAATTCTGTCGAACCATTCAGTCACTTAAGGTTACACAGATAAATAATGTTGGCCAACATAACAAATATGTGTTATATGTTCGTATCCGTTCAAATATATGAACTATGAGTAGATGTGGGACAGGTACAAATAGGTCCACCGAAAAATAGGTCACGTCACAATCGTAGCGATGAAAATATAAATAAACGAACTAAATTTTTGTGCAATGGATATATTACTGATCGTTTCTGTTTTACGTATGCAGTGTGTGAATCACACGTTGCAAAGAAGGGGAGTTGACACCATTTATTCGATTTATTGAATTAAAAAAAGACGAGTGTTTCTGAATTGTCGTTTACTGATTAATAAATCTCTTGCAATTGGCATTGTCTATTTACAAACCAATTACCAGACAATACCGTCGATATGAGAGGACGGAGAGGAGAGTGAGAACGTTGAGAGGAGTAATAAAATGTCAGTTTGTTTAAAGATTGTAATGGGTACCTACTATACATTTATCATTATTGCAACCACTTTATTAAGAAGTATTAACACATCAATAAGATCATGGATTTGTATAAAACACAATACCATTAATTAATAGAGGTTATCTTTTTATTGTTTTATGCATGAGGCCGAAGCTTCCTTTACACAACAAAAGATTTAGAGTGTGAACTAACAAATTTTGGGTGGAAAAAAAATATTAATTTAACGTAAAGAACATTAGAAAAAAAAGAAACGTTATAAATAATCTATTTTTGACTATAAACTTATTTGTTAATTTTTTATAATATAATTAATTTTTGATTAAACAACACCAAGGTTTGAAACAATTTAAACTGGCATAGACAAAGGAGTTTGTTTTTATTATACGTATCAAATGTTATTTTTAGTTGTCACATCATAATGCTCTTTATTATTATTAGAATCTGAAGATTGGCCTGCATGAATAGACATGGGGTTTTCACGATGAAAACATTTCTAGTTCAATCTACAGACTCTTCGTTTGCACTTATTGAAAATAATAGATTTTAATAATAGATTATTCATTATCATGTGCATACAAAACGGCAGCTGTGACCGGGATAGACCGGGCGTTGCCGCGTCGGCGACGCCTCGTCGACCCATTTATTTCGCCTCGCATATCCCAAAATATCGAAACTATTCAACGTTCTTATTATATTTCATTTTGATCGCAAAACATTAAAACATTCCTCAGCTCATTTACTATCTTAACCTTATCTCTATACTTGCCTTTGACTTATTATTGGCGTCTTCGTTCGCGTTCTAAGAAATAAAGCGCACTTAGGTTTTCATCACAATATTTTATACATGCACATTAATAGGCGAATGAAAATTACGTAAGCGTTTTACAAGAGGAACACTCGCGAGGGTAGGGCTCTGCCCCAAGAGCGGCGGCGCTCCACACTACCGCTCGTTTGCCGCCAATCTTGCACCCTATCCGGACGAAATTGACAGCGCTAAGACTCGTGCGCCGGCACTCTATTTCTGTCCGCGGCCGCGTTGCCCCGATTTCACTGAAATTACGATCCTTCGCTATTTCCGCACTCAACTCGCTACGTTCCCTAGCCGTTAAGCTACTTGCGAATTAGTTTCCACAAGATGTAAATCTACTCCGGTGGTATTGTATTTTCCGATATACAGTCTGACAGGCAAATAACGTCTGAAGAACGGAATATGATATTTGTGGCCTTGAAATTGAACTCTAATAAAATGTTTTGTCTTTTATACGCCAAGCCGGATCACTCTTCACTGTGGTTCAATCTGATATTTGTTAGGTTCAGGACCTGGTGATCATATAAATCTTTAACACACGATTGAAGCAATGCGTTGAAGTTCAGTATAAAAAGTAGACGAAACCCTAACAAATGCAAGTCGTAAAATTTTTTAATAAGCCCTTCTACCACTTTTTGAGGTCTGCGGCTAGATATATGTTAAAGATGGCCATTTTAACTTCATACATCATTTATAGTTAATTTTATGAATATAACACTCAAATCTAACGTTGGGTATTTGCATCATAAGATTTGCAATAAGGACTAAACCAGGATTCGGTTTTCTAACCTAAAAAACAGAACAGATTCCGTAAAATATTATAAATAGGCTTATACTGCCTATTACTTCCAAATAATTTTTTTTATTATCACTAAATTGTATTCTCCTAATGAAATTCGATGGCTATAACCAACTACCAATTTGCTACCAATTTTATGGCTTGCAATGTTTGCATTGGTAAATATTATACGAATGTACATACTTAATTGTCATTGTTCTATTTTTAAATCTATATACGCATTGACAACTATCTGTAAACAAATTAATTGTCAAACGTGTAAAGAGATTGTGCGGTATGGAAATACTGCAGAAGTATAAACAAAATGGTTACTTTACAGCTGAACTGTTTCACCTGCTCTCAAAGAAGCAACTGGTTAAAGAGCCGGAAGAAGTGAGTTCGTTTTCATTGTTTTGTAATACATCGAGTAATAAATTTTAATACTTATTTTAGTCTTTCTCTATTATCTCTCAATAATGTACGTCCATTCTTGCAGATCGCTCCTTCGGAGTATGAAAAAGAAATGAGTATGAGCACAGCAGAACGAATCGTTACTCTTAATAATATTATTATTGAAAACATGATTGTGAGCGGTGAAATTAAAAAGAATGCTATATTGTCTTTCGTTCCAAGAATAATTGTATTTCAAAATTATAAACCCAACGAAAAAGTGGTTGCCAGGTTTACTGTTAAAAATATAAGCACGGTAAACAATATTGTAAATTCTAATAACCACCAAAAAACATACGTGACATAAAATGTTTAAATTATGTTTTAGGCGCCGACATACTTGAAAATGGTTTTTAAGGAATCTTCTTATTTCTCTATTAGATTAAATAGAGAACAGCCTTTGTCTAGGCTGGCCCCTGGTATGAACGTGTCGTTTACCATAACTTTTGTTCCCATTCAAATGGAAGATTACATCCATAAGGTTGTCTTTTACACGGACGCAGATCAATACGCTTTGCCTATTATTGGTTAGCAATTCATAAATTGCTGTTATTAATAAAATGAAATATATTTGTAATGTATTAACGAATTGGTTTTTTTCCTTTTAAAGCCATGGGGCCCAGACCTGTGTTTAACTTTCCTGATCATGTGGCAATTCCGAATGTAGCGATAAAAGTAGAAAGCAATTATTTTTTGATTGTCAGTAATATTGGTATGGTACCTGCCGGATTTACATTGGATGCGAAATGGTATGTAGAGCAAAGTTATAGTGCGCCTGTGGGAATTTAATTTATAAATTAAATCACCTTTTCTTTTCTCAGTCCATTTTCCGTAGAACCGAAATCTGCTTTTCTTAACTGTGATGAAAAAATTGAGATTAAGATCACATTCAAAACAATGCACCTAGGAAGTGTGCAAGGTATACTGCATGTTACGTTTGAAACAGGTACCATTAATATAAGTTGGCTTATTATATATTCATGGCGTTAATGTATTTTTTAAAAACTAAATAAAATGAATATTAAACGTTTAGGTGAAATATTTAAAATAAAGCTGTCCGGTACGGCATACGCTGTGGCTGTAGAATTAGATAAGCAAGTGATCCGGATGTCTGAAACGTATAATGGTTTAGTGCGTCAAGAAATATTGAAAATTACAAACAAATCGGATCATATTTTAACATACGTTTCTATGAAGAATGAATATGTATACTATGGTATTATTTTTATGTGCAATTAATACATTTTTTTTTAATATTTTTTATATCGCATGTAATGTTAATATAATTTTCAGATTTTAAAGACAAGGTCAAATTAGCAACAGTATTTTATAATCTTAAAGATACTGAAGCAGCTAAATGTGCAAAATTAATACGATACGATGTACTAAGCAGTGCCGAGCATGAAAGAGTTTATAGTCGAATATTTTTTGATGAAATGCATGCGCTGGTTGCGGATGAACAGTTGTTCTTTCATGATACCCATTTTTCTATATCACCAATTGTTAGTATATTTGTTTAATATAGATGTAGTGGAGCAATATATAGTGTAGTAATATTAGTTTTAATGCGAGTCCGAAAGCCCCTAAGCTTATGTAGAGGGATTAACATACAGCACTGGTGCAGTATTAACGCATTAATATTTTTTAATTGCTTACAATATTCAAACCAAAATTTGCCAAAAAAAAAATTATTCAAAACAAAATTGTATAGCAAATAGTAATGAAGCCACCTTATTTTTAACATATAACACACTGTAGACTGAGCCAAGATCAGCCAATTCCAACGCGTACGCATCTCCAGGTCTCTCCGACAACTTCCGTATCTACAGCTCTCCCTGCATTTATTAGGCAACTTGACCTGGTACCCCTACCTCACACAGCTTGACCTGAGATGTACCACTATATCACATACAAGGCCAGCGTAAAATAAAGTACGCCTGCTTACAGTATGGCCATTTCTACCTTCTTCTTCCCAATCCTGTATGTTCCGGTCCTCCAATGATTCGGATGTCGTGTCAGTTGCCGATGGTTATCATTTAACGTTAGGTGAACCATCTGATTGCTTGCCAACTACTGTCTAATAAAAAATAAGAAGAGCCACATTCCAGCACGCTTCGCATCCTCAATGAATTAACAACCTATTGAAACAGTCTACGACAGTCGCAATAACGGCTCGTTAAAGTACGCATGTTTACATGTGTGGTTTTATAAGTTTAGAGTCTTCAACTCGTGAAAAGCAAGTTAATGTTATTGTTGATTAAACTGTGTAACAGTTCACGAAATTAATTGAATTTCACAGTTCCCGAAATCGATTTAATTTCGTGATGAAATACTGAGTGGTAACCTTTACGGTGAATTGATATTTAAATTAATGTTATTTTGTTCATAAGATTGTTTTTATATGTACCAAGTGATAATTCTAATAAATAAAAAATCTAGGGCGTGAACATCCTAGATAATTAATAGAATTCGTATTCTTTTTTTTTTGTTGTAAATATCAATATTTTTTTAGGTTTATTATAACATCTAGAATTTTATAATAGCTTTCTTTTATATATTACAGAAAGGAAAATTGTGGCCCAATAAAACTAGTGAAATAACAATAACGTTTTCTCCAAAACAAATAGGAGAGCTGGAAGCTTTGGCCTTTTTAGACATAGATGGCGTAGCCGATCGAGTGCCTATAAAATTTTTTGGCACATCATTGCCTCCAACTATTCATTTAAACGTAGAAACACTAAACATGGACTATGTTTACATAAATAAAAAATATAATTATGAAATAATAGCGATCAACAGAGGTATGACATTTTTCATGTTAAACTTTAATTTGAATAATCACATAGTTTATCTTCGACAAATGGCAATGAAAAGCTTGCATGAGACTTTAAAAATATTTTTTTATAGTCGTATTTACACTTTCAAGTCACTATTTATCGTCGTATTTCCATAAAATATGAGATGACTTTCTGGAAATAGGATGTCAAGTGGAAGTATAATCGGAGAACAGTACGATGGCCTTCGAATTTACATGCACTGCAACTTGTTACAAGCACTGCATCTGGGTTGTTGCTACAACTATTATTATTTTAAGCGTATATGAACGTGTACAGATTACATCAATATGCCGTCGTATCCTATGCTTTTGCGTTAGATTTTAAGACTTTTCTTTATTATTTACTTAGATTGTGCATTGAATAAAAATCCCGTATATACATATGTAAAATTTTATATAAAATTAAGTTATTATTTTTAAAAACCAAGATTTGAGTGCGATACGATTGCTGCGCAGCGAAAAATCCAATATTTTGATTGGCGAATTCGACGTCACTCGCACAATATGTAATTGAGCTACTTCATCACATTTATTTGAGTTATTTTTACTACGATGTTTACTGTCGCGGCGAAGTAATTATTGGCGCGTAACGTAAATATATGGAGCTTAAAAGAAAGGAGAACTATCTTGTATGAAGAATAAGTTGAAAAAGTGTAGAAGAAATAGCGCTAGTGTAGGAAGAGAGAGAAGAGAGAGAAAGAAGTGTGTTATGTAATTTTAATGACTTTATAGTAGTTAATGCAATGAGAAAAAATATAGAACCATGGGAAAGCTTTGTTTAGTGGAAAGTTGTCAAAGTGGGTGAAAATTAAATTACCCTGCTCTAATAATTTCTGGCGCTGTTTCTAATATCTTTCCATTTGCTACCGTCACTTTAATTGGCTCTCTTTCAACGAATACTGTTTAATACTCTGAGATGGTCCTCTTTTCTTTTACCCTTCATACCTAAACAAAACGACTGTTTTGACTTATGCAAATATTTGACATTATTATCTATCAAACTTTTTGTCATTGCCATTGAATGTCTTAATAATTATAAAATTAAGTAATTTAGTTAATTTTATTTCAAAGTACTTTATTTTAATGTATTTTTATCTTTATCGTCACATTTTTCTTTATAAAGTAGCCCAAAATATAACATCTCCTTTATTTAGTATATATTAGATCTGATTAATAGCAGAAAATACTAAGGCTAATATTTAATTTTACCTAAAAATAACATGAAAACGGAAAAATGGTACGTAAAATAAATGAAAAAATTATATTGCGCTAAGTTACAAACCCACAACTTTCAATATGACCTTGTTACTAAACGATATTTGATAGACCCATTCAATTCATACACATCTTTTGCTAGATAAGCATTAAAATTAAGTACATGTAATATTTATATTTAATCTCATATAAACTCTAGCTGATTTAATTGAAAATTAATTATCATAAAATAAATTTACTTTTTAGTTCTGGAACTTATGAGATCCAAGAAGTTGAAAATGTACCAATAGGTACAAAAATAGTAGTATTTCTTAAAACAGACTGTAGGGAGTTTGCTGATGATGACAGAGTTAAAGGTTTGTATTTCAATTATATCATTAGTAACTAAGTTTTTTTATGATTTTAGTAAAATAAAAATATTTATGATATAATTTTTTTTTCAGATATAATAAAAAAATACAGCAACTTCATTGGAAGTCCCATTATACTTAATAGTGAACAAGTCAATTCAATAAAGGTTTGTTCTAAAATTATATGGCAAGAATAATTTGCCCAGTCATATTCCTTGATATAATTTACATTGTTATACTTTTACAGCCTGTATGGTTAATGGAACCAAAAGAAGTAACCCATGAACAACATGTTGAATTCTACAGATTTATTGGCAATTCCTATGACAAACCTCGATTCACACTTCACTACAAAACTGATGCACCCCTTAGCATAAGGTCTATTTTGTATGTGCCTGAGGGAAAACCTGGTCTATTTGAAATGTCTCGTGATTCCGATGTTGGTGTGGCATTGTACTCAAGGAAAATACTGATTAAATCAAAAGCAGAAAATATCTTGCCTAAATGGCTAAGATTTGTCAAAGGTCTGTTTATTTTGGCTTAAAACTTTCAAATTTTATTTTACCAGCATTACAGTATTTGTAATAATGTATTTTTTATATGTTACAGGTGTTGTTGATTCAGAAGATATACCCCTAAATCTCAGTCGTGAGCTGTTGCAAAATAGTGCTTTGATTGTGTAAGTTTGATTCTTATTTAATTTTTAATATGAAAGTAAATTTAAGCAATATTAATTTAGTTCTACCATTACACATTTGCAGAAAACTCAGAACAGTGTTGACAAACCGGTTTATAAAATTCCTGTGTGAAATGGCTCAAAAGGATCCAGTTGGTTTTGATGCTTTCTACAAAGATTACTCATTGTTCTTAAAAGAGGGAATTGTGATGAATCAAAGTCCTTTGGAAAAGGTATGTGTTTTTTTTTTATTAAGACTTGATAATGCAAAACTGCATAGGTTAGCATTGCATTGTGATAATGGGATTATACTTAGTCTGTCAGTAAAACTTCATATTTATCGTATTTTAATATTATTATTTTGTAATAAAGTCTTAACGTAATGACGTCATTCCAATAAGGTCAAATTTGCTAAAACTAATATACTGTCATTCGTGTTTCTAAACGGGGTATTTTACAAATAAGACGATTAAGAATGTAAAAATAAACACGAAATTTCTAGTAGATAAACAATTTTATTTATAGATGTAGGACTGTTTTTATTTCTTTGTTAGAGTCAGGGACATGAGAGCCTTTACATTTATCGGTATTACTGCGAGCTTTATAATCTCTTTGTGTGGAATCTCTGTTGTCACGTTTCGGGACATAACGAGGTTGGGGAAACGTGGAGCGGACAAGCTTTCTCATTTTATTCCGTTTCAGTTGGATACGTGACTTTTATACAATTAAATCAGGCTTTTATTTGTTTATTTTTTTATTGCAATCACTTAACGGAAAGTAGATTTTGATTTTACTTTAATTGAATAGTATGGTAACCTTTTTGTCTCATTTTTTCATTTGAAAGATTTCGATACATGTTTTTATGAAATATTTGCCAACTAACTGAATCTTTTCATCGAGTGTGGTGCAGCGAACCTTAACATTAAAGAAACTTAGACTGTAGACAACATTTTTTAAATTATATCATTAAAATATTTTCTTATTATTAATAAAGGTAATTTCCATTCGTTTCATCAGAACCCGATATAGTATATAGGACAATGGCTTTATCATAACTGTAGTTACATTTTGTACATTACGGTAATTTGCTAATATTTTTCTTTCTTTATATAAATATATCTACAGTGTAAATTGCAATGTGTTTGTTTATATTGCTGACCCTTAATCATGTTTTTGAATGTATGAAATCTGTCTTTGAGAAAGCATTCAAAGCTTCCTTACAACATATCTGATCGATAGGGAATAAACTCATTAACTAGTTTAATTGGTACCTGTGGTTACTAAGTTAATTAATGCATCGATCCATCATGTAGTAGTCTCAAACAGTTCTGAATGTATAATTAAGTTTAATGTTTATTATAATTTACCCGTATCGCTTGCGCTTTCATTAAACGTGGATTAGACAAACAGCTAGTTAAATTAAGCACTGAAAGAAATTTAGATAAAAAATTTAATTTTCATGGTTCAGTTATATAGATACTAAATTAATTGAGAATTTTTTTCAAAATTCCCGTTTCTTTGTACTCGATATTTATAATAAATCTAGATCACAATTTTCAAAACATCTTCTACAATATATAAATAATTTCTTAAAAATACATAAATAATTTTAAAATATTTTTACTGTGGGATTATGCTGGTGGATCTATAATTATTACTGCATCAAACTAAAAACTGAGTACGTTAAAAAACCAGTCACCATAGTTTACATTCATTTTATCGCAATCGGGCGAAATAAGGCTATAAAAATATTGAGCTTGAATCGAATTGATTGAAAAAGCCAAAGTAAATAACCTAATAAGAGCATATACGAAGATAGTATTTTCGGAGTGTTACAACCCAAAAATCTTACATATCGTTCTCGCTACACTTATTGGGAAGGTAGATCGGGATAATGGATTCAAAACCCATTTAAATAAAGTGCGATTAGCTTGTGGGCTTCTTCTTCATTCAACCCTTTCACATCCCAATTTCATATACGCCCACCCCCTCCAATCCATTGTCTAATTTTTAATGCTGGCAACTAAAC
>DWHK01000855.1:0-12445 GCA_018247855.1 Graphium androcles
GGTTGACATCGTGATAAAATTGATATTCGCAGTTCGAAATAACATCCGCATAATTGATTTATAAAATGATTATCTTTTGTCCGCGACTTCGTGCGCTTGGACTTAAGAATTGGGTTCAGAAAAAAAAAAAACAATTTTAGCCATATGCAACTTGTAAGTTACACTTTATCAAAATCCGTCCAAATTATTTAGCGTTGAATTTTTTTTTCTACATTTAACTATTTATGTACTATTTTATAATTTTCTATCTTTCTACTATTTCATATTTTTTAAATTCAATATTCACAATATCTTTTTATATTTAGATACGAAAGTATTTCATTAGTTTTTCTGTAAACAAACTTTTGCGTAATTTATTAATAAAAGTAAAAACAAAATGGCGGGAAAAATTTAATAGAACGCGCGAACTTGCGCCGCCGACCGTACACACTGTGGGATCGTTTAAGCGGCAACTAAACGGCATTGTTAATTATTCCGACGATTGTATCGCGTTCGTGTAAAATAAAAATTGCTCCGCTTTGCTATTCAAATCGCCCCGGCTTAATTGCTTGTCCGTTGATAAACAATTGCAGCTACAATATAACTGTAATATAGTTATGAACTGATTTGCTTAAAGGATGTATTGTTTGTCAAGCATTAACAGGTTGCGAGACGTTTAAATTGTTGCAACTTTGTATGTATCTTTAATCGGATATAGATGACAGGAAAATGGAGGTTTGTATCGCTAAGGTTGGCAGCATTTCAAACTGTATCTATGTTTCTTTCATGTTATTTGTACGAATGAATTGTTGTACTTCTATGGTTTTATAAAAATGCTCAGATCAAACCGATTTATGCTCAGTTATTCATTTAATAAAATAAGTCCAAAATGGTTAAAACAGTTAGATATATAATTAATTGTGAATAAATTATATCACCAAAGGTAAAGGAATTAGTGACTGTTAATAAATTATGTTATTATAATTTAACTAGTTTTTATGCTGCACCTGCTTTATGATAATTAAATAAATTAATATGCGTGGACTGTTACAAATTTTATTAATTGGTACGTACGGCAAATTGTTACACAACCTAATTTGTGGTGATTTGAAGTGTTTCCCAATGACAAAATTAAGTTTATCGAATATTATTTGTTACATGCTCGATATTTCTTAAATCTCATTATTAATTTTAAACATGAATAGTGGAATGTAATAATGCTGAAATTTATTACGTAACTCTCGTTGTGATAGTTCTATTGGATCCATTTATTTGATTTTTTTTAATTTACTTGCTTTAAATGTAATCTATCACGGAACAAATTATTAGAAAGTGCATTGAAATTCCTCTAATATTATAATTGCAAATAAGTTTTTAAGGATGTTTATTACTTTTTGCTAAAAGACGACTGTCATACACATTATATATTGAAAAATAATATATTTTTGTGGAATTTAGTAATAATAAAGGTTACAGGTATCTCAGAAAAACACGCAGGGTACTTCTTAACGCAGGAAGACGTAATGGGAGAATCAAATAATGTGTTAAGAGCGCGGATTTAAAGCTAATCTCCTTAACGAAAGAAATTAAAAGCGGCATCACAGGTCGTGGGTTCGATTCCCACCCGGGGCAAATATTTGTATGACCTACATATAGTTGTTTCGGATCTGGGTGTTTGTGTCTGTGTTATGTATGTTTAACACAAGCCTAGAGCTTATAATAGGGGCAGCCACAAAACCATAAATCATGTAAACGAATTGCCCTTCCATAAATTACTTCACTCTTCTCAATCTATCATAAAATTGTAGAACTAGTCCGTAGTCGGATTTTAAAAACAGTGCACACACCGTAGCTTAGTTTTACTAACAAGCTTATTCGACTGAATTAGATTCGCGGTTCGCGTTCGAATACAGCTCGCGTATTGACGCAAAGGTGTTCGGTATAAAGATCACTTCCTTTGCGCTTCCGGCTTGACGGGTGAGCTCACGGGCAGTGAGTCACGGGGCGACGCACCGCCTCAGACGAGGTCTGCTTGCGTTAATTCGCACCTAGCTCGGGATATAGAGCGAATTGTAAGCAAATCTCCAAATGTCGCGGTTCTTGCGACTACCTTAACTTTTTAAACCTTAACCTGCTTTATTATAGATAGATAAACACATTATTGCTCACATTAAAGTATGTACAATCAATTCACTAAAAAAGGTAAAGTAACAGCCTATTTACAAATAGTCCCACTGCTGGGCTAAGGCCTCATCAAGACAGAGGGTATAGGGCATAGTCCGCCACGTGGTCCCAGTGCGTATTGGCGAACTTAACATATTAGATATGCGGGTTTCCTCACGATGTTTTTCTTCACCGGCGAGCACGTGGTAAATCAGCATTTAAAATTGCAATTTAGTAAGTAACAATTTCATTGGTGCTGCCACCGGAGTTTGAACTCAGGGTCGCCTCGACTACTGAGCTACTACGGGTCTTCATTGACTAAAACTAAACTTATAATCTAAATGGCTAAAGCTTAATCGTTACAAGTGATCTCTTCTAGGTAACCCTGTAACGTGTAATATGTATAATAAGATAATGCAAAAAAGAAATACTGTTCTTGTTTTTAAATACCTCTTATTATTGTAACCATTTACTGCTCTTTGGAATTTTTTCTCTCTTTAAAAATTAATAGCAGGGCTGTCAAAATAAATAGATAAATATTCCTTTTTCAAAAACAGATTAAAGCTGTAATTAATGAAAACTTCAACTTGTCACGCTATGCAATTTTGTAACGTCACGTAAAAAAGCGCATTAGTATTCATCCTATTTTGTCGTGGGACTCGATTTTTGAAAATTCAGAAAAATTCATAAAGAGACTTTTTCACCAAGTTGTTAACGTCTGAAGCGTCTCGCCATAATTCCTGGACGCGAATCTAGGTCGACCACGGGACAGCACTATGATCCACTAGCCTAGGGTGCGTTCTCTTGTCCACATGGTCACACCTACATATACACCATACATCTACATGCGCATTCGCTCAGGTGTGCTCAACAGGGCTCCTTCAACGCCTACTTCACATCGCTGATCGATACACATTCATCTAGGTCGACTCCGCGAACCTGACTATATTTAGCTCTGAGATTTTCCACACCAACGATTTGCGCGTCTCTCATGTTTCCTTTTTGGCTGTTGCCTGCTCATACTGCCAAAAACTGCGTGATTCTTTTTGGAAATGTAACGAACGGCCTAAAACATTTTCAATTTCGATAACATAAATGTAAAATGTGTACTGTATGTGAATGGGTGTTATTGCTCTTGATACAATGTTCTCTTTTAATTTAGGTAATAATTCCATTACTTGCTATACTTTATTTATATTGAAGTATATATATGTATATATTTTTATTGAATAATAAGCCGTGGTAGCTCAGTGTCCGGGCGCTCGCCTTTAATTCTGTCCACTCAAGGCGAACCTGAGTTCGAACCCGAACCCCGGTGTCAGCACCAATCAAATTGTCTATTTTTTAATTGCGATTTTAAATGCTGATTTGCCACGCATTCGACGATGAAGGGAAACATAGTGAGGAAACCTGTATGTCTATTATGTGAAGGTCACCGACGGGCCGCGTGGTGGACTGTGCGCTATACTCCCTGCCTAGGGGAGGCCTTTACCCAGCAGTGGGATAATATGTAAATAGGCTGTTATTTTACCTTTTTTAGTCAATTGATTGTACATACTTTAATGTGAGCAATAATGTGTTTATCTATTTATAATAAAGCAGGTTAAGGTTTAAAAAGTTAAGGTAGTCGTGGCGGGTAATCTCTTGAATCGTGTAACGTTACTTTACCGTTTTTAAAATTTTCAACGTCTTTAATTATAGTATAGAGCGCTGTTTATTAACTGGTTGGTCTCTTTACTTTATTTGTTTTATTAATTAAGATGCGACCCAAATTACTTGGATTTGGATAAACACGCAATTGCAAATTAGGTACTAATGTAAAATGTATCGTTTCATATACATTACACTTCTGTTATCAATGCAGCAAGGCCCCGCATAATCACTCGTCAAGGAAAGCATGTTTTTTTTTTATTTTTAACACGTGTGATAAAGCGCAGCTCGCAAAGTAAATTTTCTCAGAGATCGCTTTCACACTTTGAGTAGATGTTATTTCAAAAGAGAACAAAGAGATTTTAAATACACATAACGACAGATTTGATGGAAAGTTGTAATCTTATATGGGTATATATAAATGTGAAAGTTTGTATATTTGTTACTGCATCACGCAAAAACCAATTAATGGATTTGGATGAAATTTGTCACAAATAGTTTATTAGCTGAATTAACATATAGGATGGATTTTGAACAATTAAAAAGGCAGCAAATTACTCACTAGGAGTATATAAAGTTAGTATCAAAGACTATCTATATTGTTTTTTTTATTTTAGAAATTTTCACGTTAAAAATTGTCAAGGCTTTTTCAGAAAAGAAAGATGTGTTAGTAAATTTCTTCTCGCAGTGAAGCACCCTTGGCGACCTCAGAGGCCGTGAATAAACGAAAGGCCTCGTTTTTTCCTTCAGAAGTTTTTAGACGTCTTCTCACTTCTACTTCGTCTTTTTAACCGACTTCAAAATAGGAGGAGGTTCTCAATTCGACTGTATTTTTTTCTATGTTATGTTAAAAATTTCGACTGGTAGAACCGATTTTTATGATTCTTTTTTATTAGAAAGCTGAGGCCTCCCGTGTGGTCCCATGTATATGTAATTAGTATTGTATAAAGTATAAATATATTGTAGTAAGTATAGTGTAATTTGAATAAGATCTGACTAGTAGTTTTTAAGTTATTCATCAAATAGTATAGTTGAAGTTAAAATTACAAAATACATTACAAAGGTCCACTATTTCCAAAATTAAAAAAAAAATGACTTTTTTTTTTATTTTCTGTGAAAATAATATTTGCATCAATAGCTGGTGCATTTTAAACAGCGGGTCACGTAAAAATTTTTATCAGCAACACATTAAGTTGTAATTTACACAGTTATAAGAATCGCCAGCCGCGACTGACCCAATTGATACAACTATCCGCGGTATGCACACACGCACAGGATGATTCAAGTTACAAACATGTTGTTCTTACCAAGGCCAAACATACACACGATGAACACACCAATAAAAACTCGCGACATGATGCGACTATGTCTCATGTCATATCGACCTTTGCCTTGAAAAACTCCCTTCTATATTGACGTTGTATTTAAATGTGTGCTATATCCATGACAGTGACACATTATTATAACCATGAATATTAATCTGCACAATAAATATAATTATTTTTTTATTAAAAAAAAAAGCTGCTATAACTATACGCTCTATGGTTTGTGTTGTAATTGCGATTTACACTCATAGATTCCACACACACACTCAGATACGAAACAATTATCAATAAGACATACAAATAATTGTTCCGGGTCGGCGCCAACCGATCATGTATAATATATTATAAAGAAATATGAGAAAGTGTATTTGTGATAAGAACACATATGCGTTGATAATTGTGATTATTTCAATAAATTTTTTCCTCTCTATGAAATTGATCGTGAACTCTTTTTTTATGGTCACAGTTTAAAAATATATAGGATAAATTTTTATCCCAAAAAATTACCCAATATTAAACTCATGCCAGCGAAGCGACGGGCATTGCCTAGCGATACACGTTTAGTAGGAATTTTTAATGCAGATTGTTACATCACAAAATTATCATCTTGTTTGCGTTGCAGTATACAACAGATAAAAATCACACAAAGAATGATTAGTTTTATCTCTGTCACTTGTACCATTTGTAAATAAAGTGACGGGAATAATTTTGTGTGAGATAGGGTGAAGTTTTTTTTTTTAATTCTACCGCCTTTAGTGGTTTAATAAATATTATAAACCTACTATAACTTCATTTCAGTTGTTCCTATTTGTAATTTTGATAAATTCACGAGACAATGCATTATATCACGCCAATCGCCATGCCCTACATAAACCTTTTGGTACAAATATACCAAATGTATGTCTCCGCGGGAGTGTATTTAACGACTATTTAGCTTCGTCACAATCAAATGTACACGTACAAAACGTGTATGGGACAAACAAAGAGATATTTTTTTGTTATTTTAGTATAACCTGCGAGTGACAGTGATGAGTAGAAACTATTTCCATTGTTTCGCAACATAACACTCGATTTTATGTATGTAACTCCTGTCCATGACGGTGTAGACATCACAGTCGGGTTTTGGGATTACCGGAATAAAAATTTATATATATAACAATCTAGTTACTCGTGTGATAAAATCCACGAGAGATTTTTCCTTCCCTTAATATACGAAGATGAGGTAGAAGTTAATAAAACTATAAATATTATTACTACCTAAATAATTATTTTTCTTGATACTTAGTATTTTCAAGGTTAAATCTTTTTTACTTGCAACCAAAGTCCGCACGTCTTCTTGTTGACGTAGTGGGCACGGATTGTGCCTACGTATCCTATGTAATTGGACGTCCACAGGAAAGAGATGACTGGTTGGCGCGGTGGCTAAGACGTTGCGGCGTCACAGGTCGTGGGTTCGATTCTCACCCGGGGCAAATATTTGTATGACCTACAAATAGTTGTTTGGGATCTGGGGGTCACAAGCCTAGAACTTATAAGAGCAGCATTTAAAAAAATATATTATAATAAATATTACAGGACGTCCGAACGTCTCGTGAATGCCACATATTACGAAATGGCAGTCCTATGCCGAATTACTTAAATTGTTGAAGAGACATCAAAAGTTTTAGCTAGACCGTTGTCATTTTATTAATATAATGTTTAAAAGAACGATTCTAGTTAATACTTATTTATTTGTTCACAGGTATTTTCATAGCGACTACCTACAAGATCACAACGCCTTTCAATTGGGACCAGGAGCCAGCGTCATTGTTCAGGACATGCTCCTTCGGGACCAAGAGATTTTCCGGCATCATATAAAAATATAATGATTGTTTATGTGTACGTTTTAAATGAATATCGACGGGACTAATTGTGTAGCCTTACTAGTCACTAGAGGGACTTTTCCTTTTTAAAAGTAGTATTCCACGTCTAGTCAATAATATGATTTTTTCTATTACATAAAAGTAGTCGACTCCAAATGGATGTAGATTTTAGATGTAACGTCTCCAACGCTGTGTCTTACGAGTAATAAAGTTGAAACTTTCCGCCTACATTTACAATCGGTGTGCAGTTACGTTTAGATATGACGTCAAACAACCACCGAGAGGAAAACAAAACGATCCATAATACGATATTTCCTGAATTCGTCGACACCGCAACGACATGAAAAAGTCATCGGTTTCTGAATATAACAACGCGTATTATTCAAAATGTTCAATTTTCCTCATACTTATAAATAAGCACTACTCTATAGCCATGTAGCATTGAATTATTAAACGTAAATTTGTAGAAGAATATCTTTTACCTTTATTATTTATATTTCATTTTACAATGTTGTCGAAGATAAAGGTTTACACAAGCTAGTGATGTTCTCTACTCTCTCTTAGTTATAACATCTACTTTTAGGGTTGTCAATTTTTTTTCGAGAAATGTAGTGTTTGACGCCTAAAATAGAGAAAAATAAAGCATATTGAGGACAAATATCTTAATCTTAATAAAGGTCTCCAATCTAAAATATCTTAACTATAAATAAACAGTTTTTATTTACTATAATTCTGGGTGCTTTTGGTCATCAATTTTTTTGTGTACTTTAAATTTTTTGTAATATCGACGATAAAGATTGCAAATAAAGTATTTTCGAGTACTTTTTTACAGTACAACTATATTTATCGAAAATTTATTGGCAACCCTACGTATATCGCAGATATATGTAATTAAGTTTCTGCTATTTATATTCGTATGTTTTTACATTGTATTTACAACAAACGTATCTTTTATGAGTAATACAGACCAAACATCGACTGCCATTTTGTTAATGTATTAATAGAACTTTATAATTTTAAATTATTAAACTTCTAAAATAATATTCTGTTGAGTTATTATATCAATAATCTTAAGTATTTATGTTAAATGTGTATCGAATATGCACTACGAGTAATGAAGACGAGTGGGTAGAAATAGGCTGCTTCCAAATCTGGAGATGCTGGTTCGATACCCATCTGTGGGCGATAAGTTTTTCGCTACTTCACATGTCTATTGTTAATTTCTAAAAAGCGAGGTCACGTTGTCATTTTGCTGTAAGCTAAAAGTGATTTAAAACAATCTAGTTTACGCCATTAATAAAGTCTTGGGAACTTAGTAGTTTAACCAATAAACGTAGCAATTTTGATAGCTAAGTATTCCTAAGAAAATTCGTCTTCAAATCAGTATCGTATTTTCAAATCCTTCATTAAATCAATGTTTTTGCTACAACTATTCATGATAGCTATTATGGCTGTATCAACTTCCGGTCCCAAAATGTATCCTAGTGACATTACGGATAGCACTTATCGAGCGTACATTCGTCGAGGCTTATCGCATATTGGGCCACGATAATAGCTGCACTAATATAGGTTATTTTCCATTTGAACACAACTGAATTGGCTCTGATGTTCACGAAGACACACGAATGGCCAGTGTCGTTGTGAGTTCAATATTCATTAGCCCAGTCGAAGTTTGTAACTCCCCCCCCTTCCCCTAAGTGCGCGCGATCTATGCACTAGACCTTGTTTCACATTACGGGGCAATCAGAAACGCTAAAAATTTTATTTATGTAACATTATAGGTTCACTTTTGGCGCGGCTTTGTTGTATTTGTTTTATAGGACTGTGTCAATTCTTATTGTTACTAGAATGTCGACATAAGACCGCCTACGTCACACTGCAATTGTTTTTAGCATTGTATAGGTATTGTAAACTAGTTTTAGCTGGCGACACGTTTTAAAAAAATTGTAACGCGCACACACGCAGGCCGGTCGGTCATGTCAATAAAATAATCTGTAGAGTAATTGGTTGTTTCAATTAATTCAATTTCCATTTGCAATTGCGGGCGGACGGTGCGGGCTGGCGTGACTCAGTGCCCTATCGCCCGAGGCGCGACCGATGCGCCATTTGTCGAAAAAAACATTTATAACCACACACGAGAAGCCAATAACGAGGAAAAACCACAAGGCGTGAATATTCAAAATTGGTTTTATTGATAAATTTGCCAAAAAAAAAAATAAGAGAAAAATAAACGAGAAAATAAAGAAAAAATAGAGTTATTATTGTACATGTCGATTATTATTGATCGATATTGATTCATCAATTGAATAGATTCAAAAAGATAAAAAATATACAAGTTTCTTAAATTTGCACGATATATATATAAAAATATAATTCAACTCGGATCAAGTTGTTACCAATATCCTTGTGCAGCAAACCTTACATGTTAACAGAATTGAATATGGAGGAAACATCTAATCCCATAACAATATTGGAACACCTATTTATAATAATTATTATTTTCTTTTTAACAAAGTGTCCGTAGCAGCAAAACATATTACAATGTTAATTTACATTAAAATGAGCCAGTAATCATAAAACTTTAATCCATTTACAATAACGATAAATTTTTTTTTAGATTTTTCTTTAATACTTAGGGGTTACAGTCTGTCGCTCGTGGCACATAGTGTACACAAAGTTGGATGACACACAATTGGTTAGACAATGGAGACTACATTTGGTGGGGTGCACTCACCTAAGGCTCACTAATATTCGTTCACTCACCGACACCTAAACAGTATGGTAGTACCAACTTTCCCACGATACATTTGAATTATATAACAAGACAATAATATATCTGAAAAATTTAATGTATTCTTAATTATTAAACATTATACACTGGTTCAGGCCTGCTGGCACTAACTCCCCAGGCTTCCACAGAAGCTGTATTAACCACCTCACATACTAATAGTTCAGAAGTTTAAACCTTTACAGTAATTAATTCTACTTGTACACTAAAGGCAGACGGCAATGCAATGATGTTGGAAACAATTGGCAACAAATTAAGGAAGCAGTTGCTCTTGATTACAATAGTGCCTGAAGATAACCTACAAAGTAAAACAATTGATACTGATTCTTAACATGTCTATAGGAACATGTTTACACATGTCTTTGTAAAAAGGCACTTGACTTTATACAATTCTGTCAACTGAGTGCAGAAGGAATGCAAAAACAAATCATGTTGATGAAGCAACTGGTTTATTTATACATGTTGCATTAAGCTATTTAAAAATATACTAATGATAGGATCAAAATTAAATTCTAGAATAGCTCACAAGCAAATATTATGTAATTATTTTCATTTAGCCTAATTGACATGAAGCTGTCTGCATTTAGTATTGTCGCTTTGAAACAAAACCTAATTTAACATTAAACAGTATCTATAAATAGCAATTCACAATTTATTCCTATATGAAGTTCAAATTAATATATCTCATATATACTTTGTATAATAATAATAATTCTTGTCAGATAACATAACGGAGGGTCTTCACATAGTATACTTAACATCATAGAATTCAAATAATATTGTTTAATCATTTACCAGTCAACTTCTGAACCTAGCAACATCCACACATTACAGCTGGAATTTTTTTTAAGTGAAAAATGCACAGAGTCGGTGAACCTATTCTCAACAATTGAATTAATGCACCAAAGGAATTTTCTTTAAGAGAATACAGATAAATGCTGACTCACGATGCCTGTGCATCTTCCACTCACACCTCTGCGCTAGAACATGTAGCTCAACATATGCACATTCTCAAAATGCTAAAGATATTCGACAAGCAATGACGCTCACCCGATCTAGTTAACTTTTGGAACCATCTAGAGCCGAATCCGGGTACGAGAAGTCTTTCAAATTATTAAATATTCTATACCTAGACGCATTGTAGCTTCCCACACTTACAAGAGGACACATTTAACGGGTCCCTTTGACGGTTTCTTGTCCTCTTTTGGCGACTTCTTGTTGATCTGTCGCACCAGGTCGTAAAATACATCGTTTACGTTAACTTTAGCCTTCGCCGAGGTTTCCATAAAAGCGCAATTGAAATGGTTTGCGAGGTTGGAGCCCTGCTGCTTGCCTACCACGCGCTCAGCTTCCAGGTCGCATTTATTACCGACAAGGACCATTGGCACATCGTCTTTGTCTTTCACTCGGAGGATTTGCTCTCGGAGATCCTGCAAGTCATTAAACGTCGATTGTGCTGTGATGGAGTATACTAATACGAAACCTTGCCCATTCTTCATGTATAAATCTCTCATTGCAGTGAATTGTTCTGTTCCAGCCGTGTCAAGAATCTCCAGCATGCATTGTTGCCCATCCACTTCCACTTGTTTCCGATAGCTGTCCTCTATGGTTGGGTCGTATTTCTCCACAAAGATGCCTTGTACGAATTGTACTGTCAGGGCGGACTTTCCCACGCCTCCGCTGCCCAACACAACTATTTTATATTCACGCATTATTAACTATTTAGTGACACGTGATTTAATTCACCGAAACCAAAGATCAAATAGCTAAGAAGCACATTAACTAGTAAGTTATTGCAAAAAAACCTTTAACCAAGTCAAACCGCCATGACACCGTTAGCAGGGCGATGTCTCACTTTTGACAATATTGCCATTTACAAAAATTGTAAATCTGTTAAAAACGTTGTAAACAAATCACTTGTTTGATTTTATTATGGTATTGATTAATAGGAACGTTTGAACATTAGAATGTTTCTGACGAGAATGAAATACAAATAAAATAAAAAAATAACGATGAGCAGGATGTACAGCAGGAAGGATAAAGCAAATTATTTCATTATTGTATTACTCTATTAGGGATGCCATTTACATCAAAATTTATTTTAAGATTGCACAATATTATATTTCTGTCAATTAATGAAAGATTATTATTGTTGTAGGATAATAAGAAGTTTAAAATATTTAAAAATATATTTTTTTAAAAAAAGCAATAATTTATATTACATAATTTATATTATAAAAATAAGTAAAAATTTTGTATAATTTATATACATTAATCCAATAAAGAATTTTTGTGATATATTTTGATGTTAAAAATGTTGTTGAAGTAGATTCGTAGTGAAATTTATTGCTGACAACATCAAGGAGAGTTAGTTCAGCATTAATAGTATAGATGTCACGTTTTTAAATCGAAACCATGGAAGAAAAAAAATGTTTTTCAGAGCATTGGATTTATATTTATCTCTGAACTAGCTATCACCCGCATAATATTGTTTTTAGGTTTTAACTTTTTTATACGGAACCCAAATTCCTTTTCAAAAATAGTAGTTTATTTTACTCCTTATTACATCAGTTCACAGTGAAAGTCAAAACCGGTACAGCCGTTCCAGAGATTAGCCGAAACAAACAGACAGACAAAAATAATAAAAAATGTTATTTTGGTATATGTACCGTATATAC
>DWHK01000856.1:0-12444 GCA_018247855.1 Graphium androcles
CGCGCAATGTGTGGAGGCTGATAACTATAAGAGGTATTACAGTAAATATTATCGACCAGCAAT
Organism: Graphium androcles; assembly: GCA_018247855.1. Classification (NCBI taxonomy): domain Eukaryota; kingdom Metazoa; phylum Arthropoda; class Insecta; order Lepidoptera; family Papilionidae; genus Graphium; species Graphium androcles. The sequence continues at coordinate 64 of DWHK01000856.1, forward strand.
TAATAAAGCGGGTAAAAACCACGGAGTACGACTGGTTTAGCATATAAAAATTTAATTTAGAATATGATTTCCTTGAGAGTGTTCTTAAGCCTTGAGAGTAAATATTATTAATAATATACTATCACGACTGGCAATCTAGTAATTATAACTGACTAAGTAGGCAAGTTTCGTTTTAAATATGTATTGCTATCTCTGAATTTAATTGTTATTATTTAATGAAATATGTAGTTGGAGTTCATTAAAATAAATCGATTAAAAATGTTTTATTAACGGAATATGCGCATAAATTATATATGTATATAATTTATTAATTACACATGAATGATACTCCAGAATAAGGCTAAAGAGCAATAATATTTGAACGCTACGTATCGATACAAATAATTGGTTCGATATTTTTTATTACTGTAAAACGTGCACTTTTCTTTGAATATTTTTAAGACATAGACACGTCTGGATTTTACGATGTAATGCGCCAGATAAGACATTACTACAAAAGAGAATATGTGTTCGTTCAGGAAAAGTGCCCTGTAAAACGTGCATGATCCCAGGGCTCTCAGGGACTGTTACGTTGTGATTACGCAGTAGAGTGTCGCTTTTATATCAGGATTCGGTACAAAAGAATGCAGGATCTTTCCAAGTTTTTTTCAATCGACTTCAAAAGTGAGATTCTCAATTCATCGGATAATTTTTGAATACATGTTACGAGACATCTTTGAGTAATGCACTTTAAACTTAAACTTGAAACTTTTATTCACTTTCCATATATAACGGTTAAATTATCGGTTTAATAAATTGGGTTAGTAAATTGTAAGGGATAGAGAGTCTATATTTCTAAATCCCTACTTTGTTCTTACAATTTCACTGATTCCTAATCCTGAATATATTCTTCTCTACCCATACTTCCCCTTCAAAGTTGGCAAAACACCAGCAACTCTTCGGATTTCTTGGATGTCCATCCGTGACAGTTTTTTTTTTATTTTGAGCTTGATTAAACCCCTCTTGCATACGTTTTGAGAGTAAGGTATGGTTTTAGTAACTGTATATCGTATACTCTATCCAGTACGCGAACATAATACGATCCCATGTTTAAAGGGCTGTGCACAAACTTACAACGAAGAAATTTGGTCCGATGTATACCTTTTTTTATGATATATAATATGAAACTGGGTAACAGCCACAAAATATATGTAGTTTTGTGATTATATGTAATATTCTTAAGTGTAAGAACGTATTTATATCACACTTTTTTAGACATAAGTTGGCAAGCGAACAGACGGATTACCTGATGTTAAATAATGACTGTCTCCCACGGATGCCAACAACACACAGAGAGTTGATGAAGCTTTGGCCAGATTAGGTAATTGGCAGAAGACGATAGAACGTACAGAACTCTTTACTGTTTTGGGTTCGGAATAAAACAAGGATGGTAGATATAATCGGCAACCTCACGAACCAACTGTACTTTATTTAAATTAGTTTCATGTGTAAGGTGGTCTCTCCGATCAAGTATGCTGATGAGGTCCGTACGAGTGAGGTGGAAAATGTTATGGTCTTCTACCTGGAGAACTGTTCTTGATACTTATCACATATTTTTATAACCGCAATAATTTTATTTTATTGTTCTCACATTTAATTACAGAAAAATATCGAATCCTACAAAAAGAATTAAAAATTTGTACAGTAAATATGATAATCTAGGAAAAGTAACTTAGAGTCATTTCTATTATAAAGGTCTTCAGTCTTCTGTGTTACTAATATTTATGCTATGAAACAATGCTTATTAATTTGACTTGACGGGACTTTCACTGGCATATAGCTGATGTGATAAGGAGTAAAATAGGCTACTTTTATTTTTGAAAAAGAATTTAGGTTCCGTATAAAAAATTAATACCTAAAAGCAATATTATGCTGGTGAAACCGCAGGCAATAGTCTTTCTCTATAAATAAACCTGTCTTATACTTTGAAATGAGTAAATCTTATACATATGCATACATATAAATTTACATTATAGTGCATATCGATCTTGAAAACGGATCTTTAAGATATCGATAAAAATCTAGGGTAAGGGATAATTTTGCTCTACAAATCGATGAAATAGCCTTTGCTTTGGACATATTTTCTTAATTTTCTAGGTAGATATATTATATGTTAAATTAAATACCATCTTGATCCATTCCATACATACCAAATCGGAGATTAAAGTACACCGTTAATGAAATATGTATGACATTTACTAAACAAGGTAATGAATATCAAAAAGAAGTGATACATACTAAGGTCACAGTAAATAAATGTCAGATTAGGGCACATTAGGGTCGTGAGCGTAGCACGTTAATACACAGAGCTCATTCATTTTGTATTATATTTTACGCTTCTAACTTTGATACACGGAAGAGGATTAATATTTAATTTTGCGACACGCGGCTCGTTGAATAGAAATGAATACGATAAAGCTTAACGTATAAAATAATAAATAGTATTCTTAATGCAGAATACTTCGACACTACTTTGAAAATAAATCCATCACATAAATAGGCTGAAAGACTTTAATAGTGTTCTTATATAAGACATTAACTTTCCGTTTACGCGGATCGCCATAAAACGAACAGTTTATTGAAATATTAAGAAGATTAAACCGATGTGTCAATCCTATAAATGTATTAAATATATAGATTCCTCAAAGAATTGTTAATAATTTAGTAAATTTTTTGATAACGTGTTCGTACATCTATCTGTATTATTAGGTGGTAGAGCATAACATCTTTCATACAGCTCTTGCTACATTTCTACGTTTGCGATCGCTCGAAGAAATACCACCACCCTACACAAAAGTCACGCGGACTTAAATAAAGCACGACTTCTTGGGTTGTTGGATAGTCATTCCTACCCTCTTCTTTTCCCAGTTTCACTTCCGTATCTCTAATATGTTCCTGACCCATCCTACCCAATAAACCTATTCTATCCAAATTCTCAGGCTGGTATCACATACGCAACTATTTGGATGTCGTGTGTATCCATAGTCGACGGGATCACTTAACATCAGGTGAACTATCTGCTCGTTGCTAACCTTACCCTTTTAATAATGGTATCAAAACTGATAAAACGTAATCAAAGGCAAATTCTATATAACATTTAGCAATACGCTACGCTTAGTAAATGTTATAACACGGTTAGTAAACGCCGACAACGTTGTTTTAACTCTTTTAGTGTCGAAGTGTCGGTGAGCCTTGCTTGCTTGCCTCCCTTATTATAAAAAACATTAAACACCCACGCGGCTGATAGTCAACGAAATGTCTGATATAAACACGCAGTACAAAACGAAGATAACGAAATCCGAGCGGCAGCATATAATTCCATTAATATTTTTACCAAAAACTATTTACAACATGAGATAAGAACTAATTACATGTACCACAAATGTTCTTAAAAAAAAAACCGGGAAAGAAAACGGGTTTTACAAATTACAAAAACGAAGCCATTTTATACGCTTCCGCCCCCGATTGACATCAATATTCTAATGCGATTCAAACACGGTTGTCATTTTACAGCCAATTAACCCGTGGCGCCATCTATGCCACCTGTGCTGAACATATGCTGTATTTATTGTTCAAGAAAATATTTACTTTGAAATTGAAATAAAAAAATAATAATAAATCATGTATAACGGGCAAGCGGCTCACCTGGTGGTTAGTGATCGTCCCAGCCGATGGTCTCACGCAACACCAGAGATACAAGAGCGTTGCCGGCCTGTAAGAGAGGACAATGTTCCCTTCTTAAAGGACCCAACAACAAAGGCTAACGGTACGAACAGCTACGAACAATTCGCGAAAAGACGCAAAGAGCCGCAATGTATCTTGGCAAAACAGAAATCTGGGATAAGCTCTAGAACTAAGAAACTGCGGAACTGTACGTCATTCGATATGTCGATCACAAAAATTTTAATAAACAATACATTTATCTTTAAGTTTACATTTATTTTAATATATTTTCGAAAAAAATAAGAATAAATATTTGTTTTATCAAGCTATAAGTATATAATCTTAGGCAAAGAACCAGTTATAGCAGTATGGTTCTTTTCCTATTACATATTTTTTGTAAAACATAGGATTTACCAAATAACACTTGAAATGGGGCTAATCTAGATTGTATCTACATAAGCACATCCTACTGTAGGGAATTTTACAGATTAAACAGTTTATCAATTTATTCAATGCTATCGAATATTTGAATTGATATACTATATATAATATATATAAGTTAACTCAGAGTAAAATATAATCAAGTACAATTTTATAAATCAAAAGTAAAAGCTCTTGAGGATATCGTGTTGAGGTCACTCACGACTGACTGCGAATTCTACCATCTAATTTCTTTTTTTCTTATTACTTTATGTCGACATGTACGAAAAAGTATCATAAAAATTATTTCTTAAATTATTTACATTAGTTTGGTTCAAAATTACATTGTCGACTTAAACGTTAAAAACAAAAGATAATTAAATTAATATAAGCTACATATAACTAGTATTTTTCATAAAGACTTTCCAATATGAAATGATCCCCTGGTCCTGCGCAAAATTTAAAAGTTGTGGTTTTTCAATAACGCGGCATACATAAAACGATAAGTGTTACAAGTACACAATACTTGTAAAGATTTTATATTCTACCACTTGGAGAATGTAAATGAAAATTACACGACCACAACGATCCAAACCCAAATTTGATGACCGGTTGGCTCAATGGCTAAGACGTTAGCTGCGGCGTCACATGTTGTGGGTTCGATTCCCACCCGGGGCAAATATTTGTATGGTCAACAAATGGTTGTTTGAGATCTGGGTGTTTGACTTGTCTTGTCTTGTCTTGTCTCGTGTCTGTGTAAATTATGTTTGTAAAACGCCACTATAACACAAGTCTAGAGCTTATAATAAGGGCAGCGTTTAAAACATAAAAAAAAATGTGAGACGGTGTAAATTGGTAATAGTTATCCGTTACACTAATTAAAACATAATCGACAAAGTTATTATAGAAGTTAGTAATCTATCAGCGAAGTTATAAAATAATTTGAAAGGGTTTGGAAACCGCTGAAATAGGATGATAGTAGTTAGTAGAAGGCACCAAGTTTTATAATTTTGTATTATCCATTCTTTAAGTTTATAAGCTTAATTTTTACTTCTAATAAAATAAAATTAAAATAATATTTTCCTAAGTTTCTCCTATTCATTGTAATCAGTCTGTAACAATAATCCAAGAAATCCGTGCGCTTGACGCGAATAACAAAAGTTTGATTATTTTTAAAATGCAATTATCAAAAAGCTTTTATCATCAAAATATTTATTAAGACTTTGCTAAATCTTTTATAAAGTTGTAATAAACCAGCTCGTTATTTTAGGTTATGGTCAAATCTTAAGAGTATATGTTAAGAAGTACTTTCACCGTGTTTAACATTTAATCTAACACAAACACGACTTTGCAACATTACCTCTTAAAAGAGAATGTAATATAAATTTGTGGTACAAGGAAAGAAAACACATTAAAAATGATCTTAGTAAATATGTTATGTAGAAAGATTAATATTTTCTTCGCTTAAACAAAGAAATATTAGAGTTTGCATACATATATTGGACCCTATCTCCTAGAAGAAATTATATCGAATAAAGAAATATAAATTTACTGTTTAAACGATATAATTCCGTTTTAGGGTTTTGATTTGCGTTAAAAGCTTTATGAATAGTAAAATTAGGAATTGAAGTGATGTCGGATTATATGCTTCCATTACTTATTTTAATGTTTGAAATTTTCTCTTTGTAACAGAAAAATCGTGTATGACAGCACTTACCTCATAATAGCGGTAAGCTACCGTTCTTATACATGCTGTCTCCAAGATCCAAGAGCCCTCAGGCATATTTTTATTTCAGAAGACAAAAATTCGGTGTACAACTGTTTTTGGAACCAAAATTGGAGAAGAATAAAGAAAAATCAAATATTCAACGAGCAAGAAGATTGAATTGGAAACGGTTCATCGGGTTCAAGTTCTCTTATAACTGATGTTTCGTCATTTTACCTGAATGTGGACATCGTAAAAGAAACAAAAGGCGTGGTACTAACCACCTTCACTTGTTTTTTGTTAACACTACAGTCACAGGATCATCAAGATTTCATACAAAAATTAAGCGTCATTAGATCATTAGAGAAACGTCACAAGCAAACCAAGGTCTTCAGACTGTCGTCCACTTCCAAAGAGTTTCCGCTCCATAAACATCGCCAGTGATTTGCAAGAAAAACCGCAAAAGAAAACAATAATTTTCTTGTGTGACAAAAAATAATATAATACAATAAATGTATCAATGCCACTGTAAGTAAATAATTTTTTTTTCAAAAATAATCGCAGGGTATCCCAAGCTCCAAAGTTATATAATACAATAACAGCTCTCTTTTTAGCATTAAAACTGCCGCACTCCCTCACGGGAAGATGCCGTGAGATAGTATACTGTGAAAATAGCTAAAATAAACAAGTCGAGCGGTGACTATATCGGTTAGCTGCCTAGTTATCCTGACCGCGAAAACAACGGAACTTTGTCTGCGAGAGACAAAAGATGATTGCACTGAAGCCAGGAATAGCAATAGAACCAAGTCTATTGCTATTCCTGAACACATCGTGGAATCAGTATTTTTCAGGATTTTTAACATTTTCCTATTTTTATTAGGAATAGTAAAAATATTTAGTATTTTTTTGCATTTAGCACTAAATTATTTGCAGTAACCCAATGGAGTACACGCGTGCGTACTATTTCAATTAATTATATATTTATCTATTATGAAAATAATAAGTGACGTATCAGTGGCAAATAATACAATATCACATAATGCTAAATTAAAAGGTTATGCATTAAAAGGAAGATCATTAACGTAATCTAAATATCAGAAAGGACATAAAGTAGATCCTTGCGGAACAACAGTTCACAAGGAAGATCCCATTTATACACAAAAAACCCTAGATACACAACATCTTAATATACAACCACGGCACAATTTCCAATTATGCACGCATTCGTTTTACAAACTTTCAGAAAGAATTTGTGTTGGATATATACTTTGACATTTATGTAAGTATAATTCGAGACAGTTTTGATTATTACTTTTGTTTGATATTTTTTTGTATATCAATGAGCGATCCAGAGAAATTTACATTATTTATACTGACTTATTGCGCCTATTACTAAGACACGAGTTAGTTTGTTTTGGAAATCAAACTAACTTAAACATTAATCAAAAAAATCCACCGGTTTGAAGTCGGTTTTGTAATTTTCTGTGAAATTAAATCCTGGGTTTAATTAATTTTTTAAGGCGGCATTTAAAATTTCTTCTCGTTCTATACTCTATTTTTAACGAACCATTTTCACCTTCTTGCCTTAGAGCCTTAGAGACAAATTTGAATTATCTCGTCATCCCATGATAGGGTTCATTAATCATCATTCAGTAATAAGCTTCTTATTCCTTTACACTCCTCTGGGTTTTTAGGTAACACCTCCACAATTAAAGCTGCACAACTATGGAAGTCCTTGCCTGATAACATTAGACAAGCAAATTTGAAGTAGCAAGTTTAAATTTCATTAAATTTACTGGTTCTCTAGTGGTTCGTGGATAAAACAAAGAAATTTTCAGTTCCTAAAGAATTGTATTACAGGTGTCTAGGGGTCCACGTTCTCTAAGCCTCTCTCTCTCTCTCTCTCTCTCTCTTATGTGACACAGACATAGTTGCGTTGGTCAGCTAGAGAACCAATAAATTCAATGAAATTTAAATAAGCACCTACTTGCTAATTAAAATTTTCTTACGTTAGTAAAATATTCTGGTTTTCTCCGCAACCTAATTTTGATAATGCATCCATTATCTAACCATAAATAAATTGAAAATAGCTATGCCCCATCGCGATCTATTTTTAGAAATTTTTAAGAGTGTTGCGTAACTTTAACTGTTTACGCAGCGTACGCATATATTCAATTATATGATATTCAACTCCTACTGGCCATAGCGTGATGTTATATAGCCGTGGTAGCCGTCCAGGCGCTCGCCTTTAAAATAATACTCGAGGCGAACCTGAGTTCAAACCCCGGTACCAGCACCAATGAACATGTAATTTTCTTAATTGCAATTTTAAGTGCTGATTTACCACGTGCTTGGTGGTGAAGGAAAACATCGTGAGGAAACCTGCGTATCTAATATGTGAAGTTCGCCAATCCGCACTGAGACTGCACGTGGTGGACTATGCCCTATAACCAAAGGGTTAGAGGAACCAAAGGGTAAGGCCTCCTCTAGTCAAAGGACTAGAGGAGGCCTTAGCCCAGCAGTGGTACGATTTGAAAATAGGCAGTTACTTTACTTTACTTTACTTTACTATATAGCTTACAGCTTTCCTAGATAAGCGAGCTACTCAACATTAGAAGAAATTTTCAATTTGAACTAATACTTCCTAAGATTAACGCGATCAATCAAAAAAACAAACTCTGCGACTTCAGCTTTATAATATTAGAATAGATTAGAAGTTAGTATCGTAGAAATAATACATAACAGAAATAACAATCAACAGTATAGATTTAGAACATTGAACACAGTTCCGAAACTTAGTGGACTCTAATATGTATAATAGCAAGGTGTAATAAACCTGGAACGACCGTAATCAAATCCAACCTAAACATACATGAACAATCTCAATTAATTCTGTACCCCTTATTACTATAGTTACTAAATTGAATTTTTTCAATAAACTAATAGATTATTTTAGATCCAAATTGAATCTATAAGCAATATGTTAAAGAGACTACATACATGCTAATGAACAAAAGTATCATAATATGAAATATTCCAATAAATAAAGATAATCACAAAAACAACCAAATGCCTTTATTTCTTTTACGATCTCCACATTCAGGTAAAATGACGAAACATCAGTTATAAGAAAATTTGAACCCAATGAACCGTTTCCAATTCAATCTTCTTGATCGTTGAATATTTGATTTTTCTTTATTCTTCTCCAATTTTGTTTCTAAAAATAGTTATACACCAAATATTCAATATTTGCCGGATTAATGTCGAAGATCGAAATACATGTCAAATTCTATCAATTATTTTAACTTTGAAGCATCTAGCAGAAGTTATAACCGGTAGTAAATGTCTGGCAGTACTGTAAGTGCAATACATAATATAAGAATATATAAAAAAAACTGACCATCAGAAATAAAGATATGTTAGTTCTACTGTAACGTATCTTTCGAACCTCGTACCTGCAAATCGATAATATGTTGGCATACAATGTATCAACCTATAAACACTTCTTACATTTTGTCTTCAGAAATAAAAATATGCCAGAGGGCTTTTGGATCTTGGAGACAGCATGTATAAGAACGGTAGCTTACCGCTGTCATGAGGCAAGTGCTGTCATACACGATTTATCTGTTACAAAGAGAAAATTTTCATACATTATCAATAAGCAAGTAATCGGTCATAAGTCACCAAGTTGTTTCTCATGAACCGTGATAGTTAGACACTTGAAATTTTCACATATGATATATTTCTTTTGCTGCTATAACAACAAATACTAAAAAACAGAATAGAATAAATATTTAAGGGGCTCCCATACAAAAGAACGGAAATAAGAGAAAGAGGGTAATTCATTTCCAAGCGTCCAAGTCTTTCAAATAATCCAACGTCGAATAATAAGCCTTTTGGCATAATCTATGTTCAATATTTTTTTTAAACATAGCAAACATTCATTATTTCTTATTTAGTTCTTGATCCTATAAAGATAACATATGAAATGGTATCGTTTATTATACTCAACATACATATGTTGAGTATAATACCAGATAACACTTGACCTCACACCAAAGAGGAGTATTCTTAAGTTGAGTATAACTTAATGAGTAAGTTGAGTAATAACTTAGCCACTCACTGTAATATTGTTTAATCGAGATAGATTTGCATTCATAATAGCTGAATTATTATCGTAATAAATGGTAAACCTACGGCTTCAAAACGATAACAATATAAGTTGCATTTGAGTTATATTTGGAATCATGCCAGCTGACCGCCTTGTCATTCTATATATCTTGTGATAAGCGTTGGCAACTTATGTTAATAATGTTATGTATATTATCACTTTAAGCATGACTTGTAGCTCATACATTAACTATGTATGTCATAAGAGCATAGGCCAACTCAAGAACATCTGTCGCACGACAGATGTTTATGCACAAAATAAATAAATTATCAATAAATGTCTACAGTTACAACTCATGTCAGAACTTTCTTAATGCGTGTATTCATATTTAGAAAGAATCATCATTGTGGATTAGTGCTCTTAATACTTTTTTGTCTACCGCGAACAACAACCGATTAAGCTACACAAACAAATAGTATGCATGCAATAATGTCTAAACTGCTATTCCAATTTTATTTAATAAGATTAACCTTAAGAATAGAAATAGAATACAAAACTTTAAATACGGCTTAATCCTGATGAACTACGTTTCATTTACCCTTCATAATTCCAAGCAATGGCACAATGCCACTTATACTTTGAGAAAAGCAATAACTAATATTGATCCTAAAATACAATTTTATTGTATCTAGAAATGTCTAAGTACTAAATATTTTTGGATTTGGAATTATTATAATAAAGCGTTAAAAGTGACTCATAGATAACAATGTATTAATGCTTCAGATCACCATCCATTTTAAGTAACTATCGTAGTTGAAAAAAAAAAGAAAATTGTGTTTAAGAAACCACAAGGGATTTCCGAGAGTGAACATCTAGCCGCTGCAACTAATCAAGCAAGTTTGGACGACAATATCCTCGCTTCATGCTCCGAATGCCGTATTATAATTACCAAAAAAGGCAGCACACTGTTGGGCGGCTGCAACCTACTGTATATTACAAAATTAATTTATAAGATGAATGAATATAAATGATAATTTATAAGATGAAAGTTATATTGAAGCTTGCTTCTATAAAAATGTATTGGGTAGTACGTGCGTGCGTGTTTTTATTTTTAAAACATCCGGATACAGATAAATCTTCACCAGATCATTTCTCTCTTAGGGAAGAGGGAGTTAAGAGTGGCGAACCTATTAGCATAGCAATAAATAAGTTGATGATCCAATTTTTCATTCCAATAACTAAAAATAAATATGATATTGATCGTAATTGATCGACCTATAATTTGTAACCTTAGTTTTAATAATTTAATTCAAATTCATTCTGTCTGCAGTCTCGACATAATACATATCGTAAATTGGTTTAACTAAATAAAATAAAATATTTATTTTTGTAAAACAATTTATTGTTTTACTTAACTTGACAACATATATAAACCTAATCAGTTATTACCTCATCTAACATGCCGTTACAATGACATATTTAAAATATTTAACATGAACATATTTATTAAACTTTTAATTTTGACTCAAGATACAATGTACAATCAAAAAATATATAATCGTAAAATAGATACGTTTTTAGTATATAACATAATGACAATCCAGTTTTGAACAGTGCCTATGGATGATGACTACAACTAACACTTTTTAAGAAAAAATAAGGCTGACAAAAGAAGCTGAATTCGGAAACTTTTAGTTTATTCTATCAAATTAACAACCGTTACTCCGATAAGATTTTACATACAGAATTATTAAATGATAAATTAACTGCAGACATTAAGTGCTTCACAACAATATGGTTAAATACCATAAATTTTAGAATTAGAAACTTTTCAATTGCCAGTATGTTAACAAAGTGGGATGGTAGTGGATGCGATATTTTCAACCAAAAATTATCCGATCCCGCACACGACCGCTGCGTAGGGAGCCGCCGCGTGGCACTGTATATTCTTTTTAAGGCAGTCTTAAATTTATTTTAATAATAATTAATACCAAGGTACAAATAAAGAACCTTTTCTAGCGGCGTTATTTAATTTTTTTTTTAAATAAAAGAGTACTTATTTTGGCATAATTATAATAGTTAGACATATGTCGTCGCGTCACTTTTTTAGATAATGATGTGTTTCGCAAAATTGTTGAACATTATTTTGTTCTATTGTTAATAGTTTTCGCAGCGCACGTGATGTAAGGAAATTTTTAGGTAATTTTTTTATACCTTTGGTTATATTATTGGAGTTTTAATAAGGATATATTAATTTGAAAATATAATATAGCCTATGTCACCCGGGGATAGTGTTGCTTCCCAACGGTGTAAAAAAATTTAAATCAGTCCAATAGTTTGAGAGCGTATTCAATCCAAACCAACAAACAAGCAAAAATCTTATCTGCCTACCCTACCGCAACGTCCCATAAGGAACTTCATTCCAATAATGAAGTTGCTAACG
>DWHK01000857.1:0-12440 GCA_018247855.1 Graphium androcles
TAAATTTTTTATGTATGCATTTTGATGACAATCTCTAGATCTTCTGAAGTCATTTATCTTTACGCACGGTGACATTAAAACATTAATGTCGCGTTTCGCGTCACGCGTCAGAGAGTAAGAGAAATAGACAACACGCCTATATTCACTATTGGAATAAAATTATTCCTTGTTGGCGATATATTCGTTCTTGAAAGTGTGCGCATGCGTTGTGTTTCAAATTTTAAGGTTAAAGAAGTTTTACTTCTGACACGTGTAATCTGTACACACTTTTTAATGAACCGTCAGGGTGAACACTTGTTCAGTGTCTTCCTAAAGATTTTTCAACAGCAAGCAACATATAGTTTAATATATATAGGCGATATCACTCTAATGCTATGATACTTCATTATACGTGTCGTTAAACCGCTTAGGAGTAAGCTTCGGCTTTATGGCGGAAGCCGTAGAAAAAATCAAAGTATTACCACCTTCCGGCATAAATGCGAAGACTTAAACCATGCAACATTAATTAGAATAATACCTTTTATAAATTTGATCTATAAATTGGCATAGTTCTTCAAAATATGTTCAACTATTCTTATTTTACAAAACTATTTGCTTCTACGACATTAAACCGTTACATACTTCTTCGACTTGGACCAATGTAATATTAAATTAAAGACTTATTCGCTTACCGGCGACTATATCCCGGAATAAAAAGTCCAGGCTGTAATTTGGCAGCCATATGGTGATCGGGAGCCGTCTTTTCCATGACTGTAGACTGCATAATCGCGTGGCCGCTCTCCTCAACCGGTTCTGCTGTGGGCGACCTAAAACAAAAAACATCTAAAAAATTATACAGCGTACTTATATGTATATAATTTTATTTAATATTATTGAACAAAACACAGACCCCCATGACATATTCGGAAGGAAATTAAAGTCATTATGTATATATAATAAATTTTCATTAAAATTGGATAAAATACGATCGCCTTTTAAGTAATTTAATACCCTTTAGTAGGGAAGTTTCTTGAAATTTATCCCATCATACTATTACGACTTTCTGCTATTAGAAAAATAATTATCTCATTCGGTTCACACATTAAAAATGCATTTTAATTAGAAGTCGTTTAAAAGTATTTTTTGTATTCTGTAAACCCAATGCTAGAGCAAAAGTAATCAGAAGACATTTGAATTTTTAAAAAAATGTAGAATCAATAAACAATAAATGCTATATAATATTGTAAGTCGACTAATGAGATCTTTTGTAATGAAACAAACAACAGTATTGAGAGTTTTTTTTTTAAATGAATAATCGATTATGTATTAATATATTATTTAAATGTTATCAAAATACAGAAAAAAAACACGAACTTTAACATTCAAACACGTTGATGAATCACTAAGTAATTTATACAACGTCAAATTATTTAAAATATACATATAATTCTTACCGGTGTTCAATATCATTACAAGCACTGTCTGTAATACTTGACAAATTATATGAGTATTTAAGATAAGAAAAAAAAAACTCTTAATAAAAAGCCAACAGCAAAGGCGTATGTCACATGGGGAAACTAAAAAGAAACTGATTCTGTTCAAGACATGCTGCCATAGAATTTAAAGACGACAATATCCAGGGCTGGCACATGACCTTTGTCGATCTTTAAAATTTTGGCACTCAAATTATACTAAAATACTCGTATATTAAAATATATGTTTAAAACTGAGAAAAAAATCTTGATATGTTAAAAACAACAAATCTAAAATACGAGAATGAGCCTGACTCTAAACACTTGTTCTTTATGTTGTTCGGCTTAATCTTACCATGGTAACTCCCATAAAATATCTCTACATAACATTAATGGAATAACGAAATTTATCTATATTCTCCATTGACATACAAAAAAACGTAGACCCAGTGTCGAACAAAAGTAATAATCAAAACCGTCCCCAATTTTACTTGTCAAAGTTATGGATAGTATTCGTTTTATTTTTCATTTTATTTTGAAATTTGTTTTGAATCTTAGGCGCACAACATAAAGACCAAAACGGGAAAAATTAGGATTGAAGTTTTTTTAAGGCAAATGAGTGCACAATTTGACATTGTGCCGCAGACGTTTTTGAGTCGCTGATTGTGTATCTATGGTTTTTTACATATAAATGATATTCTCCTTTTCTATATAAACAAATGAACCTTCTACTGATTCGTTACCCGATCGCCTAAACTACACGTCCGATTGATTAGATTTGTTACTTACATCATGATTAGATGGTCACTGAAAACAAATTTTAAACAAATAAAAACTCGGTCGTAATTTTTTGTGATAACGTCATAAGAAATGTGACTCTCTATCGCTTGTTCCGCGCTCTCGCTTGCACGCTCGGCTCATGCGGAATGTGACAATGAGTCATGCTATTTCGTGCGTGCAGCCGGCGTTCCTCGATTTACAAGACGTTATCGCGTCAAAAAATCACGCGAAGAAAACCGCAGGAAACAGTTACTATTTTATAATAACACGTGAAATACAACTTATTAGATACCAAATTAGTGCAAGTGATGCGAAATTTGACTCGTAAGCAACATCGATACATTGCACGCACAAATAGACTACGTCAATACTTCGATGAATAATACCTATTCTACAATTGTTGTTTATATTTGCAACTAATTATTTACTACAAAATTATCATTTAAATAGGACAAAATTATTATAACAACGAATACAAAGAAGTAATTAAGGTTTCAATTTTAGCGTAGGCTACATTTCGAGCTGGCGATTTTACATTTTAAGGATGACTCTTTTTTACATTTGACATTTATAGTGCCGTGCAAATCATAACGTAGAAAACAAACTCAAAAGAAACAAAAAAGAAACTATCGTGATAAACAAATACTAAAGCGTTCAAGTAATCCTACTACACTTTTAATGTACATTAAGAATTAATAGCCTTATTCGTTAAGCGCTCCCCATAAAGATAAATGTTAAAACTTAAGAATTGTCTGCGGCCTTTAAAAAACTAAAACATAAGATAACTAAAAGACACCCATAAAGATTCAAGAACATGCAAGACAACCTAAAACAGAAACGTGAGATTACCGATTCAGTAGCATCTGTACTAAGTAATTGATTTCAAATAAAATAACGATCGACGTCCCTAACAAGTTATGAAAAACCATTGATAATTTCTGGCATATACGATTTGACCCTCAGCTCATGAACCGTCAGCCCACTGCCAAAATATGCAATAATATTACGACGTATGCTCTTTACGTTTTCAGACTGCTTCCGTAACTTGTCGATTGCATTGGCACAGGCCATTCATTTATAAACCACAAATCAGAAGTTCAAATCCTACGGGAAATATCGGCTTTTAGTTGTAATTTTTGTTAAATTAGAGCAATGTGCAGTGCGGAGGAAGGAATGTTGGAGCCGTGCTCTGCTCTACCCAAATCAAAGCCAGGAGGAACCCATGACATGCCGGTTGAGATGGCTGATCGAAGTAGGTTCAAGGTTCCTGCGCTCCATAGGAGCGAGTTGTAGTTGGACCGCCGCCACTGCCTTAGGCTTTCCGGATCGGCCGGATGGGTCAGGGATCGCAAACCTTTCGTTCGGCAACCATTGAGTAGCCTCTGAGTAGTATCTCAACGGGACCACCTCTTTCGCCATGAAAGTAGCAACAGTGGAGTTGCGAAAAGAAAGTTACATTGCGAAAAGAAAATTGCATTGCGAAAAGAAAACTATGGTGAACCGTTCTCTCTGCCCTCTACGTCGTCGATACGTTAGTGAGCGGCGGACCTCAAAACTAATCCACCGCTGGCACCTAGGGCACATACTAGGTGATAGCACCGTCTTTCGTATCTCCTACGACTTTGGGTGGCGAGTTCGAGATGTTTGCTGCCGCTGATTGCAAAAACTAAAAGGATTAGAGAGCACTTGATGTTTACACTTTACACATTGACTTAGCTGTTGGCCTTAGCATTGTGTATTCAAAACTGGAGTTTGAGGATATTTCGACTCCCCCTAGCGCTCGTTGTTTTTCAAGGATATATTTTTAAAGTGTAAGCCAGCCGAGAGAGCTCCCTTTCACGATTAAAGAAACTCTTAGATTCGCAGGCGTTTAGAGAGCGCTTTTAATACATATATGGTTCAAACACTCTACCATGGCTGTTTTTATGATCTCTATTAACCGTATTTTTCGGTAGGTAACTTTAATACGCTGTGTACTAGTTGTCTACGCACTCATAGATAAAGTAATGTGCTGGTAGTCGAGTCGCAGAAAGAATGAAGCCCTCAGAAAACCCGGCATAAGTCGCAATACTCTTATCCATAGTAGTATAATCTATATATTAATACGTAAAGCGAAAACTTTGTCTTTTTACGAAAATTGAGCTGATGGAGGAGCCTAAAATTTAGCACAGTTAAAGTTTATACAGTAGAGGAGTGCAGAAAGCTAATATTTTTATATAATATGCATTAGATTTATATTAAGTTTATAAGTAAATTCATTACTCACACTACCATAACATCTAATATGTCAAGCGATTTCTTTCTTAAAAATATTAAGCGAATTGACAAATGTCACATTTAGGATACTAAGAAGTTTGTGTGGAGGAGTTTACAATACAACAATTTAGTCAAAATTCGACCACTGTGGGATTTCTAGTAAATATTATTATCTAATCTATAGTATTATAATAAGGACATGTTTCTTCTTGTATTCTTGTAAGATTATTTAATTCTTTACCTGTTTTTCGGCAATATGTCCTATTATATGTTGTGTATTGTATATACCTTTGGTATGATGTTTTTCTCCTATCTTTTTCAAAAATGTTGCTTGCCAATAATTAGCTATTGTATAAAAAACATGTGTTATATGGTATTAAAAGACAAGTTATTTAAACATTGTGCTGTCAGCAAATCTATATATAAATAAATAATTGAAAAATATAATACAAGTCATAATGGAAAAATTATTTTTCTATATAACAACCAGATTGATTGAGGAATAGTTTAGGCTGCATGCACTAGCATTATCCTACGAGACTATGAAGCTGACCAATAAAAGAGAAGGTGGGTGAAACCGCAGTGCACAACTAGCATAAATATATATGCACTGTTATAACAAGTTGAACTTTTGAGTGGTAAAATTGCAAACTTATGGAGGCAAAATATTATATCTACAGCTTTATACACAATACACCATTAAGTCACAAGTTAAATATAAATCTCTGAAATTTTCAAAAAGTCAAATTCTACAAGCTATTTCTTACCAACTTTTAGAGACATTTATTTTCACAATAAATCTTCAAGAGATCATCTAACTGTGCCGGAGATTACATTGATCTTATTTGTATCAATGAATAAAATTGTAATGTGCATAATTTTGGTTAATGGTTTTGTTAGTTTATAGTTTTCGTTCTTAAATTTAAACTTTTGTTTATAATTTGATGTCTTTTAAATGGCACATGTAACATATATTTCGATATTTATTTTAAAAAGACAGGCAACACTACAGTTTTACTCAATGTTTCAGATAAAAGAAATATAATACCCCAAACATTTAGTTAATCTCTTGGAGATAAATTACTGTGACCGATATTCAGCAAAAATAGATTTTTATGTGCTTTAACATTTTCTGCAAATATAGTAACTAGTATAAAACCATAATAAGAGCAATTAAAATAAGTTTAAGTATAGTTAGTTCTAGTATACTAAAACTTATTTTTTATTATTCTTAAGCTTTAAGGATATTCCTCTGGTCAACTTCCATCCTATGTTTAATCTACACTAATAATATAAAGAGGAAAGATTTGTATTTTTGTGTGTGTGTATGTTTGTAATGAATAAACTCAAAAACTACTGTACCAATTTCAAAAATTCTTTCACCATTGGAAAGCTACATTCACCCTGAGTAACATAGGCTACATAAATATAAAAAAAATTGTATGTCCACCCATGCGAAGCCGGGACAGGCCGCTAGTAATATATATTAGGGGTGGAAACATACTTTCCAGATGGACGTCCAGCAAAAATAAACTGGCCAAATAAACAAGCCTATACATATGAATAAATAGCAAAATGATGCTAGGAATACAGAAGAATGAAAAAGAGAAAGGAAAAGCAATGAGGATATCTTGAATAAAAAATAAGCATTATATATACACATAGTATATAAGTTATATATTCATAGGGAAAAAACTGTTATAAATTACACAACTTTTTTGTTGGAAGTTAGGAAAAGAAAAAGTTATACACAACAGTTTTTAACTTGGGATTCCAGTTTTATTACCAAATTTAAGAGAAATACCTGTTTAATATAATTATAACACAACAACAAAATAGTATAACTTCAATCTTTTAAATGCCTATAATACCCGGTATAAGCTTCCATCCTTTATAACTACCCAACAATAAATGCACACATCCTTAAAATGATCCTATTATCTCAATGTATACCTATATATGTATAAATGTAATAGAATCTTTGAACTTAAATTTTACATAATAAAAATTAAAGACATTTGAATAACTTGAAAATATGCATGTATCGAAGAATGACAGTAAAACAATAATATTGTAACTGTGTCATGTCCTAATCAAGGTCATTGGAATAAAAATTAAAAATAACACAGGCCAACTCTTACTAATGGTTTGCTATTTTATTTTAAGCCATAATTTGTAATTGATTAAAAAAATCATAAATCTTTTAGTAAAACAAAGAATGGAATGTTGAAAAAAATTGTAGTATTTTACAAACAACATTAATTATTATATGTTTTGTTAAGTATATAAATATTAGAAATCAAATACAAAATTAAACAAACTAATATCCATTAACATTTTGATTTCACTGACAAGAAATTTATTCTTAGAAGTAAATTTCTAGCAAAGCCGATCTTTGTTTCCACATGATATGAACACAACTATTTAAACTATTAAAAATTCCCTTACTGCAATACCTTTTTGATTTTTATAAATTTCAGATATTACATGGTAACTTTAAAACCTTTATACATATATAAATCAGACACAGTTCTGTCTGTAACAAACATTAAACCAATAAAGTTATCACATAATTTAAAGGCATCTTAACTGAATAAAATATAAGCATAAAAGTAGTAAGTATTAAAATTGATGTAACATTCAGTCTAATTCACAATGGGAAAATTAGAAATAAATAGAACAAAGGAAACAAAACATGTCGTACAAAGATAAAATATGGTAAAAGATTAAATAATGGTTTGTACAATAAAATTTTAAAAAATATTATAGCACTGTCAATAGGATAACATAAATCATACCTAAAAGTGGTCTCGTCGGGTCATCGCTATCCATGTTTGATCAGCTTGTATAAACAAATCCATTATCATTAGAATGATGTCAATTATATTACGTAGTATTAGAATATATAATGTAATTGATTAATCTGCAATCGAACCGAATCTAAGTTTCTTCTCATTTTTCTGAAAGGAACTATAACTCAATCAGTATTTTAAGAATATTCGATAGTTTAAATTCTAAGGTAAACAATGAAACTTAATTTAAATAAGTTATTTATTGTTGTTCTCTAAAATAAATAACAGCATCTTAATTCTTATATACAATGACAGCTGTCAGTAGTGATATGTCAATTCGATTTATTAACTCGAATTGGGTTTTATTTAACTCGAGTCTTGGGTTATCTCTCACTCGTGTATGGTCTATCAATACATGACATATTCGACTGGAGAGAAGTTGGCGTGGAACTTTTGTCAAATTATATATCTTGAATATATCTTTCAAAATATTTTTTTAAAAATTTACTGACTTAAAAAAAAAATATTTTGTTGTAAAACGAAAAACATTCATGATTCTTTTATAGTTTTTTGGCTATAAAATTTGCTCCCGATTTGCTCTTCCAGAATCAGCAATTGCTCGGTGTCTATAATATTTTTTTAATAAATAATAAATTTTTTATCCCTCAAAGAATTAGAGGGTAATTCCGTAATGAGCTGCACTCTATTGCAGCACACAAATTGTACAAACCATAGATTTAGAATGTACAAGATAAACAGTGACGGGTTGGAAATGTGTGAAAAAAGTGATGTGCGTATGTTAAGTAATTATCTATCTGTGACATAAAAATAGTGCTTTCCACGTGATATGCTTTTTTTATCGATATTCGTATATCGACACACAGGGAAATAAAAATCAAATCAATTTATTATGATCTTTCTGTGTATTATAATGTCGATTATGTATTTATTATTATATTCTGGGTTAAATATCCGCCATAAGAGCGGGCAAATTACATATTTTTATTTGCTAAAAATTGTATTGGTAGAAATCTCATATGGCATTACGCCCGCCGTTTTTACCAGCTTGTACAAAAAATGCAAATAAATAAAAGAAAATATTTTAAACCTGTAACAAGCTGTAATTGCATATTATAGAAGGTCAAATATTTAAGTATTCGCCACCAAAATTCTAATTAAATTTAATAGCGCAGGAATAATCAAAACAAGCCAATTGACCTAGGTACACACAGTGCCAAGGTACAACAGGTTCCCCTACATGCAAGAATGTACTCTAGGTACGTTAAACACCGATTTTGACGAAAATTGACATAGAGGGAATTTGGACCATAAATCTATGCACACGAATTTGAAATCAAAAGATATTAAAAATAAATCAAACAGTGTTTTGTTATTTATTTATTATTGACGCATATAAATAAAATTTAAGTATATGATTGTAGATGTTCTTATAGGAACTTTTAAGTAAGTGTATATAAAAGTAACACAATAATATTTTACCAAACAACGTCCCATATTATCAATAAATACTTTGAGATCCCCAAAATAATTTCTTATTAATTTAATAAGATGGCATGGATCAAATAAAATCATGTATTTTCTGTTATTATAAAAAAAATATGGTTTATAAGGCGGCGTAATAACAGATGCACCAAGAATTTGGGCCATATTTAAATTAGATGCTATTCCGTCAAAAGTTATTGCTATAATATTAACATTTGCATCATTTAAAAGGTCCAGGCATATTTTTAATAATCGAGTTTTTTCGGAATCTGCGATACTTTTAGCAGGAAAGAAACCAATTGGTAGCTTCCAATACCCATTTACAGCAACGATCATAAAAACGAGTATTTCTTTTGCGATGTCTATTTCGTCACCACATAAATCGTTGCCTACATTAACGTAACCATAATGATTTTTACCTACAATTTCAACTTCTTCTCTAATTTTAATTTTAGTCAAAAGTCAACATCACAAAAATAGGTCCTTTTTTGATAACTCTGATAGAGTATTCAGAGATTCTTTTGTAAAACCAGGCTCGCACTCTAGACGCGAATACCACCTTCGAAGTGTATTAACATGTGGTAAACATAAGTCAAATTTATCTCTTAAGTAACTGTAACTCCTTGGACTGTAAAAATGCACCGTTAACACCAATTTCTTGAGTTCTTCGTCGTACTCAGCAGTGTGACTAATTTGTCTCGTTACTCTTCCATTCACCCTGTCTACTAATTTTTGCAATACATTGTTACTGCACGCGACTTGAACCTCATTCCGGTGATTTTCGAGCCCTGGCCTATTATTTAAATCTTTAATTACTTCGTGTAAAGTTAAAATCCGTTTCGACATCCTTTTAGTTTTCGCTTTTAAATTTCTTAAAACCCTATTTTTTTCTAAAATTGCTTTTTTTAAACGCGTATTTTTAAACATTAGTTTCTTTTTTCTTGGAGAAACTAAAAGAGTCCATTAAAGCTCGGCAGTTGTATCCGAAGGCGATTCCAGTTCCTCACACGGAATAGTATTGTCTCTGTTGATATATGATGACTGCAATCTTTCTTGTTTTACTTTTTAAATGTAAATATATTTTAATAATTGTTACGCAATTGGCATTTTGAATGTCTACTCGCGAAACTAGTCTAGGCTCTTGATAATTTGTAGCTGCTCGATATTGTAGGATTTATTTTTCAACTGCCGCAATTCATACAAATTGTGCTACTCTCTAAAATACATTTAAATCCCAAATATTCGTATGCTTTTATTAGTGGAGATTATGAACTACTTTTATTGGATTAATTCCGCTTGAATAGATTTAATCAATCGTTCTACATTTCGTATTTTAAAAGTCTAGTCTATACTTGTCTAAACTTGTAGAACTAGGCGATATAGTATGAATTTAACATTATGTTTGTGATATCGTTTATTTTTACAAAATCAGATGGACTTCTATAAAAAACACGTGTTAGTGAACGTGATACAAAATAAACAAATGTAATAGAAAAGTAAAATATTTCATTTATTTTCAAAGTACTACTACTGCATCTAACAACTTGATGAAATAAATTCGTTGATGGCGTAATGTTTTCAAAATTTCATTATGTCCCGAAATTTTGTAAGAGGAGCGTTCACCTGCCGTTCATGTGTTGTAGTTGGTAAGCGTATTAGTAAAAAATACCCGCAGTCGATTTTCGTTTACAAAAGACATAATATAGCAATGACTGGAACAACGGGAAGTAATAAGTTGCTAAGATATATATCTTATTCTTGAACAACAATTAAGAACACTCTACGGTAGGCCAACTTATACCGAGAGTCGAGTTTCTGGATCAAGTTATGCCTTTGTTCCGGGAAATTGCGCGTGCATCGCCGGTAAGTTTACTCTCCACTTAAGTAGTCACGATAGCGTTGGCTGCGGCTCTCATTCGAATTTATTGTTGTTGTACTTTGATAGTGAATCCATAGCTTGAGCAATAAAATGTTGACTAAAATTAAAATATTAAAATTATAAAATATATACAAATAAATAAAATTGGAGTGTCTGTTTGTAATAATAAATAAACCGCTTTTCACTACATGCATATGAATGTATATACAGTACATATAACAAAATATTTTTTTTACAATTTTTGTCTGTCTGTCTGTTTGTTCCGGCTAATCTCTGGAACGGCTGGATTTTAACAGGACTTTCACTGGCAGATAGCTGATGTAATAAGGAGTAAAATAGGCTACTTTTATTTTTCAAAAAGAATTTGAGTTGGGTTCCGTATAAAAAAAATAAAACCTATAATTAGCTAGTTTGTAATAAATGTACCCATTGTTAAATAAAGCTACTTTTTTATTCAGTTTTATTATCCAAGCTCCATTTTTTATTAATGGTAATTTGGTTTTAAATACCCGACTCTTCGAACTTTTTATAGCGTTCACTAGATAGATTTGATGATGAAAGTCTTGATTTTGATGTTAATCCGAGCTAATGCCACTCCAAAAAGCTGCCAATGTGCTTGGGTCTTGCAATTCTGATGAGCTTAGCTTTAATTTGATTTATTACAGAACCCCAAGCTGGTGGCCGCATCTAAATTTATATATTCTATATTTACAGGCTCCTAAAGCCTAGTGAATCATCCTTCGGGATATATTTGATATTCTTTTGCAAATATCTAAGGTTTGCCGAATTTAAAATAATACAAACCAGCCAGCTAGTTATACCTACGTATACCAAGAAGACGTAGATTTTATTTATCACATTAATCGACGTTATTGGAATGTCATATATTTTTTAACTATATACTTACATTTTACGCTTTTATTAGCAATCAAACAATTATTTAGCAATTTTAAGTTTATGATTTTGCATAGTTACACAGTCCTTTTTTTTGTTAAATAAAGGCCCAAGTAAGGCCCCAACTTATATCACAGCTATCTACTAGTCTAAGTCGCGTCAAAATCGGTTTAGCTGTTTTGGAGATTAGCCAACCTAACAGACATAGAAAGGGATAAAAATTTTTAAAAATTTCTATGTTAATTTGTACTGTACACACACTTACTTGTGTAGACTTCAATTTTGTTTATTTATATACAAAGATATACAGTGTTGCGAAGTATAGGCTTGCTAATTTCGAAGTCAAATTAAATGCAATATATGTAAACCTGTTTTACCGGACAAAGCTTCGGACAGTTTGAATTGCTAATCGCGACCGTTATTTTTCCCATTGCAGCGTAGTGCAATTGAAAATGTGCGGATACTAATTGATCCATTCAGGTCAATACGATCTTCATTTAAATTTGTATGAAAATAGGTCGCGAGTTGAATGTGCATCGTGAGATGCACACAGAAGCTAACGATGTAACCAAACATATATGTATGCTTTACGCGGTAGACAGAGATCGTTAGAGCTACAAAATAATAGATATGGATTTTCAAGAGGTTTACTGTCACAAATGGTAAGAAAAACAGTTGATTTCAATGCGATGGTATGACCACACAGCTCCTCATATGAGTCCGTCATTTATATCTGTGTCTAAAAACGCTGTCTAAAGTAAGGTACGATGTATAACACGTTTTGTACAATATATTTTGTCAATCATACATTTTTTGACGTGATAACGTCTTATAAATCGATGAACGCCGGCTGCACGCACGAAAAAGCATGACTCATTGTCACGT
>DWHK01000858.1:0-12439 GCA_018247855.1 Graphium androcles
CTTTGTACCTTAGTAAGGTCCGGTCCTTATTTGAAGTCAAACCTTGTTAGGCACTTACATATGCCCTGGGAAAACCAAATAAAATCGATATAAAAAACAATTATTTTGGTAACTTACCCCGTCAATCCACACTATGAAAGTATTTTAAAATTACTATTGCAAAATTAACTTAACATGGCGACCGGGTTTTATAACTAAAAAGACTATAAAATATTGTGATCAATATTACGTTTATAAGTAATATTGATCACAATGTTTTATAAATTGAGTCACTTCGACCTTTCCTGAGGTTTCATACCGAACCGCTGAAAAATAACCAACGCGAAAGCAACATTGATGCACTTTTGTGATTGGTAACCGGGGAGGCACCGCGCGATATCCGTTTTGTTTTAAGTATTAAGAGCGGGAAATGTGATAACATGGAACTCATTTTGAACCGACCCTATTTAGACGAACCTACTTTATCTTAGAGGAAGTACTTTAATGAGACCATATTAAATGAATTATGTTAATACGAATAAAATTGAAGAATTTATGAGAAAAGTGTGTATTGGGTAAATAAGTAAGTATCGGCATGTATATAAAAATTCCGTGTCACGATGTATATTCTCTATATACAGACTCCGAAGGTACTTAACCGATTACTGAAATTTTGCGCATGTGTGTAATTATTACTACTTTGTTTCTTAGAACAGATACTGAGTTTATATTGCTTACATACTCTTATTATTTTAAATGAAGTATTTTGAATATCAGCTTTTGAATGACAAGGCGATACCAAAAATTAAATGCAGTAGTGTGCCCGGGATGTTAAGGTGTGCGAGAAAAAATGCGTTGCGCCACGAATTACTTACGTCGACTTTGATTATCGATACAAATTGTTGATGTTTTATTCGTTTGTATTAAAAATAAAACTATCATAAAGGGATATATTTTATCCTTTTCGAGTAAAATACCTCTAAATATAACTAGCTTGTTATGAAAATGGCGTAAACTTTCTTTATCCGTGTTTTGTAATTTCGCTACATACTTTAACCTTATTACAAAATAGGCTTCAATTATTGATTTAATTAAATTATATATGTTAAATATTTACGTTAAATAAAATGATTCCGCTAAATAACTGATTTAAAATAATCCATATTTATCATTTTAGCTCTTTTTGGCGTACTTCAATATTTTTTGAAATTCTTAAAAAAAATTATTAAAAAATTGAAAAATCTTAATTTTTTTATTTATATAAAATATTCATAAGAACATTCTAAACTCTACTATAATAAATAATCCATTTAAAGGAATTTTAAATAGAAACATAGATTAGTATCACACATGATATATAATTTTACATTTAGACATATCGATAATATTGTCGATGCCACTATCGATCGAATCACTACAACAACAATTATTCCCGCGAAAATATTTACATTTCACGTATTTGATATTTTATTACATACGAATGCTATCAATTTGGATCATTTAATAAATGAAAGTCTACTATTTTTCCCATGTAATATTAAGCTTTATATATTTAAAAATTCTGAAACATGCTTTAATACGTTAAAATATTTCGATTGTACTTACGCGTAAAATGTATAATTTTGAGGGTTTCTTTCCTGGCCAAGCAACATCCAAGTACAGTACAGGTAACCATTATATATGACGTTTAATAAATACACACAGGAAAATATAAAAATAAGCAAAATTTATTTTAGATGCAAATGTCACCAGCCCGTTACAGCCCGATAGCGTGTAAAAATCGGTGTTGTTTGTCTATTTCGCTCTGACGCAGATGTATACTATAAGCTATCTCTTTCAATTACCAATCTTTCAGTATCATAGTATCATTAGAATGATGAAGCGTGGGAAAGAGAAGCTATTGTTCTTAAGTACGTTCAGTAAGGAAGAAAGTGACGGGTGATAAAATACTCATGAGTCAATGTTTTTCGAGCAAGAGGCGATAGCGTCTGGTTTGCTTGCGTTCGATTTTATATTTTATGGATTTGTTGATAATCCTTTTTTATTATGCGTAAACAATATTTCACGTAGATATGGTGTCTTATTACCTAAATAATTGTGACGGAACAGAAAGAAATAACCCAAATAAATACATGTATTTTAGTGAACATCATCAACAACATGTCGAATTTCTGCTATTAAATATTTTCAAAACAGTTTTATATTGTAGTATACTGAATTATATATTGTAAGTAAATATATTTTTTTGCTACGAATAGATTATGAGAATATTTTGTGCAAAATATTAAATTGTTTGCTTACGCTAGGGATTGACACAATGGTGTCATTACTTTCGATATAATATTGATAGTTTTAAAAATTAATAAAACTTTTTTGTGATTATGTTTTTTTTGTATGCCAATCTGCGATCAGTATCTTTTAGTTTTAGCAGGTTTGTGGAAGGTTCAAATTGGCGGGAAGAGTGTGACTCTAGCGAGCCATCTACCCATTCTACGCGTTCTAATGCATTGCATTAGAACACCCATTGAGGAATTAGCATTTGGAGTGAAAACTTTTTCCAGGTGCTCGGCGAATACGACGACCTTCTCGTGCGGTGTTCGGGCCCATCCATATGTTGCTTTGAGCGAAGGTTTAGGATTTTGGGGTCTATTAAGATTTTTGGTGAATTTCCATAGAGAATAATTAGTTGATGCAGTAGCTGATAAAGACTTCAACTGATATTCTAAAGTTTCATTATGCCAATTGTGCAGAACCTCTTTTAATTCTGTGGCTGCTTTGTTGAATGCCGTTTTGTCTACATCCTGCCTGCTTTGATGCCAGATTCTACGGAGTCATTGTTTTGTTTGGAGGGCTTTTTTAATCTTAAGAGGATAGCTGCTATATTTATCGTTTTGCTTAGGCGCCGGTGTATTAGACCAGCATGTGTTTTGAATTACCTCTGTTACATGTTTTGTTGCGTCTTCTATATCATTTGGCGTCTTCCAAAGCACTTTTAACTGGATATTGACATCAATGTATTCTCTAAAAGACTCACAATCAGTCACCTTAGTGACAAGCGTTTCCACTGTTTCAGTTATCAGCAGTGTGCTTAATGTTAGCCTGATCGGAGTATGATCTGAAGAGCTGTCGTAGCAGGGATCACATTTTACACATGTTTAGGTAGCCCTTTTAATATGAAGAAATCAAGGAGGTCAGGAATTTTATTGAAATCTGTTGGCCAATACGTAGGTTCACAGGTGGACTGCACTAGAAGTTTATTTCTATCTATACATGATCTAAGGTGTTTACTTCTTGTTATCGTAAGTCTAGAACCCCAGCTTGTATGTTTTGTGTTCCAATCTCCACCACAAACTAAGCGATTTCCTAATTGGTGGAAGTACCTTTGAGGATCACAACATATTGACTTGACTTTTAGTCCCGTAAGTTAAATCGATAAAAAGTATATGACGTGGAAAGCACTATTTTTATCTCACACATAGATTATTACTCATACATAAGCCCATTACTTTTGGTATAATTTCCAACCTGTCATTGTTTATCTTGTACATTCTAAATCTATGATCAGTATATTCTAAATCTATGATAATTTTACATTTAGACGTATCGATAATATATTGTCGGTAGTGGCAATCACTACAACAACAATAATTCGGGCGAAAATTTAATAAAATATCAAATACGTGAAATGTTTATATTTCACGTATTTGATATTTTATTAAATATGAATGTTATGAATTTAAATTATTCAATAAATAAATGACTACTATTTTTCCACATTTTCATTTAAATTCAACATTTAATACGGTAAAATGTTTCGATTGCAACTATACGTGAAATTTATAATTTTGAAGGTTTCAGTCCTTGCCAAGCTACATCGAGTAAAATTTCTCGTTTAAACGCAGGAAAATATAAAAATAAGCAAAATATATTTTAGATAGATTTTAGCAAATGCCGCCCGTTACAGGCCAATAGCGTGTAAAATTCTGTGTTGTTTGTCTATCTCGCTCTAACGCAAACGTATACTATAGGCTATCTCTTTTCATTGCCGATCTATCAGTATATTCTAAATCTATGAGCACATCTGACGATTGTCCGTCTACGTAAGAGAATTACGTGTGCTCAACGAGCGCGACAATGTTAGATAACGCGTCGAGTGCAATGCCTCTGAAGTTATTGGTGGTCCAGTTTCATCGGGTGTCCTTGCTATAGAAATCCCAAGCTAAAATGTTGACCCCTTCTATAGGAGGGACTCAAAATCGGACCGCAAAATAACTGCGCTTGACCTATATAGAACGCAGATCGAAGCAATTGTGACGGAGGAGTGGCCGGTCATAGCCAGCTGACAGATCGAGGCTTCTATGTATGTTAGCACTATCGTGTCTGTCGATCGAGATATAGTGCAGGGTTTTTTTTATAGTAAATGAGAGGTGGAAAGGAAGCTAAGGTTAGAATCGACTGGGGTCTGCGGATTACCTGCTTGGTCAGCGGATTTGCTTGGATTACCCTACGTTTAGGGACTTTGGGGTAGTTGTTGTAATTGACATGCACTTTACTATAGCACTATGCTATTATTATCGGATTGGGAGGCCGCCGAGCTCCATAGGTCGCTTCGGTAGACGCTCCATGGAGTGGTCAGGCTCAAAGGCCCCCGAGACGACCTCGGCTTGGACTGCCACTTAATGCTCCTTTAGCATTCCGATTCGAGGGTGCCACAGAGGGCCGGACCACTACTCGATCGGTACCTTCAGACTGACTACAAGAAGTTCTAGAGCTTATCTTTCTTATCTAGTGTCGAATTAACGTGCAGCAGCTTATATATAAGCGTGAGTCTGTCATTACTCGCTTTCACCTCCATCAACGGCATGACGCAATTCTGCCGCTTACAATACATATTCTTGTATGACATACTCTAAACGGATTCGTATTCTCAAAATTGTATGAATGCTTTTGAGTATAGAACTCTGAAACTCAGGTGATAAGAATTGTATTAGAGTGTACACATTAAGTAAATCGAGACATTCTCCTATCTTAAATCACTGTAAAAGTAAGAGTCTATGTAACGGTCTTGAGCTTTTTTTTTTAAAAATAATTGTAAGCTTGAAACTAAAATATTCGTAAAGCAAATACTTTCGAAAACCAGCCTTAAAGATCGCTATAATGTCCTAAGTCTTAACCATGGTGTAGCTTACTCTTGATGGCCCCGTATCACAATTTGTCGTAGGGAAGAATTCGTTGTATAAATATCACGCTACATGGGGGGTTTCGTGATATCTATACAAACTGATTTCTTGTAGTTTCTCCAATAACTAGAGAAAATATGACATGTTAGATAATCGTTTTGTGTAATCAAAACTTATGGTGCAAATGAAGAATTTCTAATTAAATGATCACCGAATGTTTTTCCATCCATGTTAAAACGTATTTTTTAAGCGGGTATTCGGTTATTCATGACAATCCCGTCATGTCGATTTTTTTTTGCCAAAAATAATCGATAAGGAATGATAATTGGTAAAATAGGTATAAAGCAAAATTTTGGGATCGGCATTAGTTTTCAAGAAAAAAATAAAGTTTATAATTTGTATCGCGTCTAGGGGAGCCGCCATCATCGTAGATATGGTCGTGTCATATGTATTTGTAAATATACGCTACGTGCAGCTAAAATGCTATTAGTGACTGTTAAAAAAGTGCAACATTGAGTATGTTACGAATCTACTGTCGGGGTACTCTGACTCCACGTGGTCCGAGTCTTTCCAAACCCTAGAGTGCAAAAGAGCCAGAAATTTGCGTCCTTGGAGGTCCTGAGCGAAACGAGTGCATGAGAGATGAACGTAACGTAAGGTGGCGAGCCGGCAACTTCTACTACTACGAACTACTATTAGAAAGAAAGAAAGAAAGAAAGAAATAACATTTATTTGGCCCACATAAAAATACAGAAGAAAAAATTACAAAACTATAAGTAATGTACCAAATTGGTACATTACTTATAGTTTTGTAATTTTTACACTCCACTCAGCTTTAAATCACGAAGTTGACAAAACTTAGTGAATGCTGATTTTCAGTGGATCTATTGTGAGATAGATGTCACTATATTATAACAACATTAAAATATGCATGGACAAATATACAAATTTACAAAAACAAAACAATAAGCAAAATAACTAAAATAATAAAATGGTAATAGTAAACATAAACTAAGTCATATTAAGTTTATTAATATGACTTAATTTTATTACGCTTGTAAGATTTATGCGCGAATATGATCGTGTATAAATGTTATGTATATAAATTTACACTTAAGATGAACTGCACACATATAATGTTATGTATGTGTGCAGTTCATCTTAAGTGTAAACACAGTCTAAGTGCTGGACTTTTGTTGACAAAGTAAAATGATTTTTAATTTAGATTTAAAGGAATTAATGCAATATTAGGCTACTAAAATGTCAAAATGGCCGATTCATATAGACTGAACTTACAATTTTTTCTTCCTATCAAAAACTAAGGTTTCCCCCAAATTTTGACTTCATCTATACTAAGGGCAATGGTTCTCTATCGATTAAATTTTTTGCGAGCAAAAATTCGATGTATTATCATTTTTTACCGGATATTCTACATAATAAGTACCTATTAGCATATTCGCATTGCAAGGAAATATGTATAGGTTGCTTACCACATATGTTTTTACCTTTCACGCATATGGGATACATTTCTTCCCGCATGATTTTTTTTACTATTTGTTTACTACAGATATACTAGGTATGTTGAACTTTTTTAATTTCTTATGGTAATATTTTTAGTTCGTTTAGGTTTTCACGTTTATGCACTGGGAAACACTATAAAAAACATCAGTTGTCAAAAAAGGATAGTGCGTAAAAAGTGAAAACAACATGGAGCCTTTATAACAAAAGAAGAAGTGAAAACAATTTTAGAATCACATCAATTAAAAAAATAATAGTTATTAAATTAAAACCGTTCTCTACTGTTTTTCTTCTGGCTTAAATTTGTCGGTAAGTACAATAATGTCATTGTTATGCGTTTTGCGTTTCTTTTGTAAGAGTTAAGACACGTTATCTGAAAAAATTGTATGGGACACGGTGTCCCTAAAGGAGACCGTGCCGTAACTATTAATATTATTTGTTTTGTTGTTATTTTCAGTTTATCGTTCTTATCTTTGTATATATTTTATTGTAGAACATGTCATCAAATCGATATCGAGTTTTCCCTGCGGAAAGAAGACATTTTCGAAATGTTGATGGCTAACAACAGCGATGATGAGGATGGCCTGCTCCTTGATGAAGAGGATCAAACTTTTATAGCGTAAGATATGGATAAATAGAACCAAGCTCTGCGTCTTTAAAACTGAGCCGAGGAAACATATTTGCGATCAGCAGCAACGGTACATCGTTCATTATATAGATAGACAACAGAGCTATGTTTCTGTTGACTAATTTCTTGTCACCTATACCAAAAACCGTCCAGGAACATGAATGAGTAGAAATCTAATTATATTTGGGTTAATACGCTTCAACGTCAAAATGTACAATGGTTAAATCTCTCGTTGATGCCTGATTGTTATAAAGATAACATGGCAAGTTACGAACGAAAAAAAAAAAGTTTTATATGTAACTTTTATAAGTATACCAAAGATAGCTAAAATACTTACCATAAGTATGGATTATTTGACTTAACCATAAATATTTATTAATAAAATCAATTGTAACCTATTTTGTAATAAGGTAAAGTATGAAGCGAAATTATAAAATACGGATAAAGAAAGTTTATGCCATTTTTATAACAAGGTATATTTAGAGGTATTTTCCTCAAAAAAGAATAAAATATAACCTTTGATGATGGTTTCATTTTTAATACAAACGAATAAACCATCAACAATTTGTATCGATAATTAAAGTCGACGTAAGTAATGCGTGGCGCAATGCATTTTCTTTCGCGCACATTAATATCCCGCGCACACTACTGCTTTTCATTTTTGGCATCACTCTTGTCATTTGATAGCCGATCTATCAAAATACTTCATCTAAGATTTTAGATGATTCGTCACTAGTCATTCCGTCCGATTCATCGTTATAATTTATAGGATTCGGCTTCTCGTCATATATTTGATATGTCGTGTCATGCTCATATCCGTCATTGTCATAACAGTTTTGTAGGTCGTCATTACCTAAGGAAGTTCGTTCGGCCTAAAGCCCTGTTAAGGTGTCTGGTGTTATGACTTTGGGGCAACTGTTCTCATTGAAACGTCTATTTCTTGGAAACCGGGACTTTGCACTTGTGATATATTTAGACCTATAAATGTCTTGCTAAGCCAGCATTTTGTAAGTACAATGATGTCTGGTTGAAAGCCTAGTCTAACCAAAAATACTTCATAATTTTAATTTATCAAATTTTTGTTAATACTTATAATATTTTGCATCACTATAACGAACTGTTCACTAACATCTCCAAGTTATACCTTACAAGTATCCGGGTGATACAAGTATTGACTAGGTAGTTATGCATCCACTTTAGCCCTCTGTCTTAGATTAGTAAACAGTTCCTCTAACATATCATTGTCACCGGACAGTTTATAGAATTAAGTACGTTGTGAAGACAGATAGATAAGCAATCCAATTCTCGGAGCTGTTTTTAAGAAAGTAGTGTATTGTAGCATTAGAATTTAATAAAAAAAAACTCTGCCTCCAAATCGGCAACACGCATTGTAATTATTTTTTTTAAAAACCTTTTTCTCCAACGCGAAAGTTTGACTGGCGCAGCCGGTAGGATCACTTCGTTAAAAGCTGTGCTGTTTCTTGTATAATTTCGGGAGTCAAAATTCGCCTGGAATACGGGACCGCGGCGCGAATAGCTGTGAGGTGATCTACAAACCAACAAAGTTTGTCGAGCTCTATCAAAGAAAACGAATATAAGAGTAGTGGTTGGCTGGTGAGTAAAATTCCTTGCTATCCTTACTATATTACCACTCTTGTATTTTTCATAAAAGGGTTTTAAGTGTATTAAATTAAATTAAGTTTTGTTATTTTTGGGATTGGACATCTCCCAACGTGACTGGTTACGTAGTATAAATCTCTAGTAAGTGCCAAATTAGACCGACGAAATAATATTGTATGTTATTTAATGTGTTTAAAGATAAACTATAGATCAACGAATTGACCTGATTTTTATTTGTGTGTCGAATTTAGTAATTACCATTTTTTATTCTTATTCTATTGTACATCGTAACAATTACTTTACGCGTCTATTTTGCCTTACGTAATTTTGACACTCTATTTTACCTTATTTTTCTGGTGAGTTCTACCACTAAAGAGACATTTAGACAAGGTACTAGAAAATATAGAAAGACTGACGACTAAGGAAAAGACCAAAAGTAATGATTCATCCACAACCCCAATATCTGATACAAGTGCTTCTGTAACAGCGAGACCTGACCTCTGAAACCGAAAAAAACACCCGAACACCCGAACATACTAGATTGCCATCCGAGACAAGTAAATCTGACAATCCACTCCGAGATAAACCTTGACTCGACTGGCAAACCAAACTTCAAGAAAACCTAACCAGCTTTTGATATTTGCATGGTTACGAAATGAAATGCGGGCTAAAGACAAGTCACGGGATAAACAAAGGATTCTGAAAATAATCCTGCCCACAAATAAAGCGATTTTTGATTGAATACATTAATCCCAAAACTAAATACTTTATATACTTTAATAATAAAGAGCATCGTAAGCAATTTAGTACTGCAATGATAGAGTTATTTAGGAAAAATCCACTATTATTATATGAATGCACAGAACGGGTAGAGTATGTAGAGAATGAAAACAAACAAAAGGAGATAGTATTTAATTAGAACGAAGGAAAGACCTGTCACCGAGATGTTAAGAAAACTCTAGCGATAATACGAAGAAACTATTTTAGGCACAATATGTACGAAACTGTTTCAGCTATAATTAACTCTTGTGACGTATGTCGTCAAATAAAATATAACCGTAGACCGATTAAACCTATGTTGCAGCTCACCCAAGCGCAAGACGCCCTATTCCAGAAAATACTTATTGATATTTTCCAAATTAAGGGACATTATTTTCTAACGTAACAGACGCATTTAGCAAACTAGGCTAAGATATTGCGATTATGAATACATCCACTGCTGAGGTAGTACGTGCGCTCATGAAATATTTTTCATTTTATGGCATTCCTAAAAATATTAATTTAGATCCTGGAAGCAAGTTCAATAATGAATTGATGAAAGAATTCTTAAGTTTACATAAGGTTGAACTGCCTATTGGAACTCCCAATAACCATAACTCTGTGGACCTTATCGAACGGCTACATTCTACCAAATTTACAAGTCTGCAAAATATGAAGAAAAATGTACTCCAAAATATCCTATAATCATTGCATACACTCTGTTACTGGATTAATCCCATTCGAAGTAGTATTCGGTTACACGGATTCAGGTAGTCCTTTTAACGTTGATTTTGAAAAACAGTACGTACAACAGTTGGTTAAGGATCATGCTAAATGGACAAAATTCTTATGCAAATATTTAACGGAAAAAAGTACACAAAATAAGCATAGAGTTAGACAAAAGAAAGGAGGTGAACGTAAAAGGCAATTCCCAGAAGCAGAAATCATTTTCACAAAAGACCTTAATAAAAGAAAAAGTAAGGATAAGCCACGTTATATTAAAACCTAATTAATAGATGAGATTGTTAGGAATGTAGTAACCAATACAGCTAGGACAAAGACAGACTAAAGTCCCCCTTAAAAATGTAAAACGCACTCCGCATGTGGATCCGTTGACCCTTCATCTGCAGTCGCTTGAAGGGTACACAGACATCCTCCCTGTAAAGAAAGGCGAAGCTTACCTACAAAGAGACCATTGGACTATTATCAAGGTTTCGCATTTAGAGAGACTATGTGAAGAGTTAAATTTTGTATTAAATAAATACAATGAATTCAATGACCTAAATAAAATCAATGAAGCCTCCTACGACTATATTATAACTTTATAACCATGAAAACACTTACAAAGAAAAAATATATAAAGAATACTTGCGCGATATTACAGTTCGGAAATACAAACAATTAATTCCACAGCAAAGATTTAAAAGGGGTAATCTTAAGCCACTGGGTTCTCTGATTAAAGGTATTATCGGAAATCTCGACCATAACGATGCGTTGAGGTATGATAAAATCACATCAGAACTTGACTATGAGAGTCAAGTTAATATTAAAAATAAATTGACTTTAGTATCTCAAATGATCGATAGATTTATTAATACCGTTGAAATTTTGAATGAAAACTCTGCTATTTTAGATATTATTACACATAGTGTAACCATGTTTAACATATTTATCAGTAACTTCCGAACTTTTTTTATTAAATTAGGGGAAATTGAGACTGCCCTTGCATTTAGCAGAATATCTATATTACACCAAAGCATTATTAATTCTACCCAATTGTTGTAACATTTAAAATTTATATTTAAAACTTAGAATTTAATATAGGCAACGACCGAGCAGAATTTAATAAAAATAGAGGAAACTACTAACTATAATGTTAAGTCTAACCTTAAGAACAACCAGATCGTAATCTGGTCATAATAAAGATACTGCTTACTGATAACCTTACTATACCTACTACAAGATCTTTTGGCAAAGGGAATAGAACACTTACCGATAGCAAAACCGTGCCAATTTACGTTATACGGTATTTAAGTTATACGGACAGTATTTTCTTATTATTTTGTTTCGCATATTGTTATTGTTCCATGGCAAGCAGCAGCTATAAAATAATATTTGCACACGCATCTACACCTAGCCTGTTATTCTACTTTAATAGAGTCGATACTAGACTATCATAAAAATATGATCATAGATGTAAAGTCATAAATATATAAAGAACCTATGACGATATAATAACAACATATTATGTCCTTGATTATAGTTATCGGATTCTATTTATTTGGCCTACAATTATAATCATATATTTTCTAAATTCAAAAATGGCGTCCTATATCTATGATCATATTTATATAATAGCCTAAGTAATCAATATCATACTATATTTTACTATTATTAATAAAACATTAGAATATCCACCGTAATGTTTTCTTTCTCTTTCTTCCAGTTCATCGAAGTTTGATTTCATTACAAAATATACTTCACGCCATGTTTTACCACACTACAATTTTATCCTACAGAACAGATGCGCGGGAAATATGATTTTAAAGTAATAGGAATAATTTTAGCACAGCAAGTATTAAATTAAGATGACGTGCTGTACCAGAGGACCATTTTTTGAAAGCATAAAAGCGCCAAAAGTTACAAAAACATTAAAACCTGAGGGTGAGGAAACCTGAATATCTAATATGTGAAGTTCGCCAATCCACACTGGGGCCGCGTGGCGGACTATGCCCTATGCCCTCTGTCTAGAGGA
>DWHK01000859.1:0-12438 GCA_018247855.1 Graphium androcles
AAATAACCCTTTCTCAAACTTTCTTTAGGTACTAAATCAATTTTGATTACTTTTATTTGATTTTATGTTAGATAAGTAAATAAAATCTTCACATCTTTAACCTTTGTTTACTATATGTGCCTTGAGTACTATTAAAAAATAGAATAAAGCAATTTTTACAAGCTGCAAATATTTTTTCAAAACATATATTTTTCGTCAGCGAACGTATTAATTCTGAAGCACATTTTCGCTCCCAATCTGTCTTATCAAGTGGAATAAGCATTTGCCTTCTATTAAGGGAGATACTTTGGGCCGTGAAACTGAATTGCGGTCCGAATCGTGATGTTATTTTCTTTTTGTCAGAAAATTTTATGTGAAAATATGAAATGAAATATTGCAACGAAAATAAATCTTATAATCTCTCAGAAAATCTTTTTCCGCCGTCTATACTTCTACTATACTTTATACTAACGTTAAAAATGTGAAAGTTTGTATGTTTGATTGTTTCTTACTGTTATTACGGAAAAACGGTTGAATGGGTTTGGATAAAATTTTACATATACATAGTTTATTAGCCGAATGAACATACAAGTATAATGGATTTTGAACAAATAAAAAAAATTACGCGGGTAAAACCGCGCGAAGTAGGAGTTGAGTTGTAACACATAAACCAGTGTAGCGTAATGTTGAAATTTAATATTAATGTACATTTTTATCTACGTTAGTATTTACTTTACTGATTCTAAATAAAATGTAAATCAATCGCAGAATAATTTGTATTTGACAAAAAATGTAAACATAAACAAAAAACGTTTTCCTTAATTGTTCGAATTAATATTATCTAACTCACTAGTAGTTTGCTGCTGACTTGCACCTTGCGATTATGTAATTTGTTAAACAAGGTTGAAAAACGTTACTTACTTACTTTACTTTCCTTTACTACTGGTTCGAGACTCATCGCAAAACATACATATATATATATTTTGGCCTTAGCTCTAATTAAAGACCTTACTCGATTCCCTCGCTAGGTCAATTAATTCTTAAAACTTTCGGCCTATTTTTTTCTCTG
Source organism: Graphium androcles (assembly GCA_018247855.1). Taxonomy (NCBI): domain Eukaryota; kingdom Metazoa; phylum Arthropoda; class Insecta; order Lepidoptera; family Papilionidae; genus Graphium; species Graphium androcles. The sequence continues at coordinate 1,049 of DWHK01000859.1, forward strand.
TATTTTTGATATATTGACTCAAATCCCTGACCCGCGCAGTATTTTTCAAAACACAAAATTATTGCAAAACATAAAATGTGTTTTGGCCCCAATTCTTGTAAAAAATTAATACTAGGGCTATTTAAATTGACCACAAGCACACTAGCAATGTTATGGTAGATAGTTTAAACCTCCTCAAAAATCCGTCTACCGTATGCAAAAACAATTATGCAATTCAAACTGGTACTTCCATGGATTATTGGATTAGTCCGTTCAAGCAAACAACCAAAAAACTATTCAGCTTTATCATAGTTGTAAAGGAGATAGGTAGAAACATTTTTGTATTATATATAATATTACTTTGATACAGTCAGATGTAACTTTAAGTTAGTCACTTCCGTTGTGCATTTTATTTAAAGATTTTCTATATGTATGATTATTACAATTACTAGTAGTTCACCGCGAACTTGGACCTTGCGGAAATTTTACATTTATTTTAAATATCTCTTAAACTACTGAATCTATAATAAAATGGGTTTTCGCCCCAACTGTAATTGTAAACCTCATTCGCTTCGCTCGCTCGGTTTCCTTACAACTCTTAGCAAACGCTTTAACCCAACAAACGAACAGTAGTTGTAATGAATAACATGTTATTTCCTTTGCCATTCATTTTTCGCAGCACGCGTTTAATGGCGCGCTGAGTATTATGTATTCTATTCAAATGAAAATCTCGGCTGTTAAACGCGTCTGTGGAGTGATTACTGGCTTTGTATTCTTGCACATATCGTATATAGTATCTTATTACTGTTTACTCGTAATAATTAAAAGGATAATTATTCTTATTTTTAAATTTTGTGGTAAATAACATATGGTGGAAACGTAAAAGGTTATTACTTACCTTCGTAGTGCTGTGGGGCTGTCATGGCTTGCGATGATCGTCATAACTAATATTATAAATGCGAAATTAAGTTCGTTTGTATGTTTGTTGTTTGAACTATATTATATGTTTGTTGCTCTATCGTATTAACTAAGTAAAGGGCATTTGGTACTTTTCAGTAAAATACAGATATATTCCAGAAAAATAGATATATATCTTATAGTTGGTCATCGAGCATTATAAATCAGGGAAAAGGAATCAGGAAAAGAGGTAAAGGGTCCTGGACGAAATAAGTAAGATATAAAAAAAATATTTGCCTAAATTATATACATAAACACCGGCGAAGCCGCAGGCAAAGGTTAGTTAAACATAAAATGAGTCTATTTCACTCACTCCCTAAAAAGTGAGTTTTGAGATATATACTTTTCAGTACGACAAAGCATGTTTATGAAAAATTTGTAGGACTTAAATTACTCTTAAATTAAATTTAGTTTCCGATCGGAAGATTGTTTAAAATGTCAATGGTATTTTGCATTTGCCACTACAACAGATTGGCACTAAAATATAAATCTGTACAACATTTTCAGAAATAGCTAACAAGTCTAGAATCTCGTAAGAATTTCATGCTTCCATAAAATATTACATATAAACATTGTAATAACTTTCACTACAATGTTTCATTATATAAAACGAGATGTATTGGACGGGAAATTTGACTGTCAGTCGGCCGCTGAAACTTGATAAGGTATTTGATTTGGTTAAGAGGCTTAGAGGTAGGCATTTCTTGCATAACACGGCAATTTCATATTTCGGCTTAAGTAAACTCTATCACCCGCGTAATAGGATTTACAGATCAATTCCCTGTCTTTATCCTTTACGCGTAGCGTGTAAGAGATGGGCATATTTGTGAAGCTCGCTGTATGTTCGCAATGGGCTAATAGAATGTAAGTGCTTTGTGTGTCTGAATTATTCTTTATATAAATTATGTTTGCATGTTTATTCTGTACAGATTTAACATAAAATGGAACTATGTATTTGTGTAGGAAAGCGGTCCTTTTGCTCTTTATACATAAACTCTTCTCTTCGTTACGCAAGACAAACGAATTACGTCTATTTATTGATTATTATGTACATAAATAAAAATCATTTGTAATATGATCATCAATTTGGGATGACAGCTTTCAGTATATAAATACGCTCGTCATTTTCTTTAGGTTAAAATCCTTAGGACAACTTTTGCATGAAATAAAATTTCGCCAGAATATTTGGAAATTTGACTTTAAGTTATACATTTCCGCTGGGCATTATACGACTTTCAAACTTTTTTACTTTAAACTTGCCCGGGTATGAACAGATGGTATGGTATAAAACAGAATTATATATATCTAGACCTCGAAGTAAATAAACTGTATATCAACAATTAACCAATTTCTATTAATAAACAATGTTTATAGAAATTACTTCATGTTTATGATTGTTTTCGTGCTGTTTGTTAATGAACAGTGTTATAGAGTGAAAAGCAATTAAAGCTTATCGAAAATGAGTCCTTAGTTATTGTATAATAGAGCGAGTATTGCTAACTTACAGGACCCTTCTCAGTAACGAGGAAACAACGTGAGCGGAGGTATGTAATTAACTCGTTAGTATGAGCCGAATTGGAACTAGAAATGGGACCAGCTATCGTTCGTGTTCGTAAATACAGTTATACATTAAAACACAGCATAAAACAGTAATTGAAATGTGGAAAGGGTGTAACTTCAATGTTCTTTTTTAATAAAAAAAAAGTAGAGTTAACATTTTTTTGTATTTTCTCAGTCAAATCTTTTTTCACTAAATATTTCAGCCGATTCTCGTCAAAACCTATTTGTAACAATGTTATATGAAGCTCCTTGACCGTTTCCGGCCAAGGCGACTGCTTCAGGTCCGATTCTAGCGCTCATGTGCTCGAATGTGACTATTTTGTGCGTGAAAGACCTTGCACTATATGGATGTTTATGATATAAGGAACTGTAATGTTAGACACACTAAAAATATTTTCTTCGACTGGCTTCTCAGGTTTTCTTATGATCAGTGCCGTAACTAAGGCTGTGCCAGCGGTACACGGGCACAGGGTTAAGACACTGAAGGGGCGTAAAAATGGCCAGATGACAAAATGGGGGTACATTTTATTGTTAAAGCCGGGTAAAATGATAAAGCGCTCAGAGCAAAGACTGGGAGCAAAAATCTATAGTATCATAACTGCCTGCTTATAATTACATAGAAAGACTTATTGTAAGATAAATATAAGGGTGCATAATTTTATTCTTTTTATTATAATCGTATTTATATTATTTTCGTTTATATGGACGCGTAAAGAATTACTAGATTATAATACTTGACCAAAAATTTTAATACATAATTGGCGTTTAAATTTTACGATAAAATTTTGGAACAATGTGTTCCCCCAATGTTTTTCTCCGAGCTTTTCTTCTGAATACGACTTTGAAGATTTTGTATTTATTTGCAACGTCATATTTACATACTAAATATCGATATTTTCTTTCGTTACTTACATGAAGATATTCCTGGTAGTTTTTTTAATTAGGTAATATAGAGCTACACTAAGTTATTTTCTGTTTAAGGGCCTCGCACACAAAGTACGATATGTAATGGGAGTCGCAGTATTGAAAAGATGGGGAATCTCTGTGGTATAGTACTATTCAGTCATTTTTATTATAAGTTAAACAAGCAGTCCGTCGTAACTTAGTTTAATTTAACAAGTCTAATTCCACTTGTTTTTATTGAAATCAGCCACACGCCAGACTTTTATCTAAGGTTTAAATCAAAAATGTACAAAAGTTACTTACAATTTTCAGCTCCTTCTTGATTTCCCGGTTGATATCAATGTGATGCCTTCGCACTCTTTTGACAGCGAGCAACCGGCCTCTATAGAACGCCACCTCAGTGAAGATTGCCGAATAGCGGAAGTCCAGGTCCGGGTTTGAACTCAGTGACACCTGGCTAGATCGGGCACCGCCAGTACTCCCACCACCCTTTTCGGAGCTCCCGATTATGTTGTTCGACGAGGTGTTCATGGCCGCGCTGCTATCTTGCTGGAAAAAATCAGCTCTGACCAACTTTTATAGGGAAGTTCCATGGTATAAATAATCATGGGTCCCCAATCTCATAGATTACCTGAGTTTTTATCTTATAAATTATAATTAAGCATTTAACTAAGTTGTGTTTTTTGATACCATCACAAAATCATATAATAGGCGTTAATCGTAGAACACAAATGCAGTTCTTTCATTTCATCATTATACTTTGACTGATAATCGTTCAAAAAATACTCTTCTCGATTTTCGAATGAAGAAGGAGTATTTGTTTTACCCCTAAAGTGTATTTAATGTAAAACTCATCGATAAAAGCATAATTTTGTTGAATAACATGGAAATGCAATTATTGGTTTTTATTGGGGCTATGGTTTAGGAAATCAGGCCCAATCTTGTCTATAGGCAGTGTTTTATTACTTAAATTTAGTTGAAAAGTCTGTTTACTTATCACCTTCTTCAATTAACAAAATAAACTCCAAGTTTTACATATGATAACACGGTAGAACCCGGTACGTCTAAAATTGAAGGTATGCATAATATGAATAAAACGATATATGACAAGAAAAAGGTAAACACGTAAAAACAATATAAGAAATTTACACCTGTTGTAGATTTGCTTAATCCAAAATAAAAATATTGATTTAGCAAATTTCTGAGTTTGATTTTAATGGCTTAGCTTAGAAGAGAATATAGGCTGTACATCATTTACATAAAATGTCAAGAAAAATGATCTTCGTGATTAATTGAAAAAATTAAACATACATGGCGATTGTTGCTTAATATTACGTTTACGATATCAACACTTACCACCTTCTCTATCAAAGGTACGGAAGAATTATGATAACATGATTCTTCCGTACCTTTGATAGATTACATCATCACAATTATGAAAACAGTAATGCAAAAAATAAAGTTGCGAAATACAAATCAATATGCATATATAAGTAGAAATAAAACATCCATGCAAACAACATACAGAGGTTCCGTTTACCTACTCAGTTTGTTGTCATTTTGCTCGTCGTCGGGCAGGTGGAGGTCGCGGAAGTCGATCTTCCAGAGTAGCGAGTCAAGCTCCTGTTCGTACCGCCACCCTCGGTACAGTGCCAATGCTGCCAGAGCTAGTAAAGCCAAGGTGCCTCCAGAAGCACCCAACGCCCATGCCCCGACATGGCCTATATTAATTATTACCGTTATAATTAATGCTTTGCCAACTTTATTAATCTCACGACAAACTTCATATGTACCTTTCCGCATACCGTAAACAGTTCATCTAACTAATTTAGAGTCTCCGAGTCTTGTTATACTTATATGTTCTTTTTAACACAATATTGTGAGTGGGGATATATGCAGACAAACAAATGTTTCGCAAGTCTTTTGTGATTTTTAATTATGTTTGTGTATCAACAGAACGATAAAATGAAATAACTTTTTTGTAATGAACCTACGCAAGGTCAATTAATAAAATGTGAAAAGAAAATTTTCAAATCACTGGAATTGGAATTAGGAAATCTTTGCTTTTTTTTTTAAATCTCTATTTTGTTTGCTTTTGTTAAATTGTGTGTGCCTTTTTAATTAATTAGGTTATAGTGGTAAATATATGCAAAATATTATAAGGTATTTCATTCAAGATAGAGAGAGAGAGAGAGAGAGAGAGAGAAGAGACTTTTTCTTTATTGTTTTAAGGGAAAGAGAGCAGCTGTAAACTGAAGGAGGGCTTTAGTCGATGATAAATAAAAAAAATAAAACCACCCTTCACGGATATACTTTTGAAAGATCACATATAATTGATTACACCATAATTATATCAAACTTTTTAATAACACACATAAGTATGCAGATAAATGCGTATCTTGCATCAAATGGTGCCTATAAAATCAATTTACTGCCATATTCTCAACTAATTCACGTGCAGTAGAAAATAAAGTTAATAAAAAGTTTTACTGCCAGTGCGAGTGAGAGCTTACGATCGCTAGATTGGGGCATTCGACCAAATTAATTGAATAATCTTATTATCTATACGACAACAACGGTCGTCTGCTCGTGGAAATAGAGCCACTAGATAAGGCTGGCAGAACGGGACCTCTAGACATTCCATACATATAAGACGCCCATTCAATTAGAAGAACATAGATAAGGGAAAATTATTGGTATCATTACGTTTCATTGAACTGGTTTTTTTTTTAAATTAATTTAAATCAAAGTATAGGTACTAAAGAAAGAATTGGTGTAGAGTATGTTTTGAGCCCGTGAAACATTTTTATTGTAAAATAAAATTTTCTTTTATGACAGAAACTACAGATTTGGATACACAAATAGAAATAGTGTGTTTTAAAATGTAACTACGTGTACTAATCCATTTTGTTGAATTTATTACGAAAATAATTTTTATCACATATATAGGAAATACTATATATACCTTGGAAAAAAAACATGTTGTATTTATGGTGAAATAATATTAAAAGGATTTTTTTTTTAATTTTTCTTCAAAGGATGCATCGATAATATCTGCTTTTAAACACACGGCAAATTTATATTATAATAAAACTTTAGCATCTTTGAATGAGAAAGGGATACTGACTTGAAGCCTTTTATCGTTTTTTGTCGTAACAAAAATAGAGAAATATTACGTGTTCAATTCAATTTGGCGGTATTACTGCTTATCGACGGTTTTTCACGAGAAATCCTATATAACGGATTTGCGGACAAGTCGCAAAAGGGGAACAAAGGACTTGGGTCACAGATACACATTTCTCATGCCACCGAAAATAATACCAAAAATAAATCTACTGAAGCATTTCTTACATTCGTTACATCTTTCTTGACAGCGTAGATAAAAAAATATGCTTTTTTTATTATATTTTAGACGCCCCATTCACTAGCATTTTTTTTAAATTGTCTGCTTTCTAATAATTGGACTATATATGCGAGAAGATTTTCTTTTGTTGCATATGTTAGATAATTCAAAGCAACAAATAAGAAATACGTTGGCATTATTAGGTAGTAGCCCGAAGCTTCAGTCGCCATATCCTTTGGTATTCAGCTCCTAAAGGTCGTAGATCATGATGATGATAAAGATGATTCTGGATAGCCCAGCACCCAAACTATTTATCATATATTTGGTTATCATATACAAAATAGATTTTTCCATTCCAACATGTAGTTCCAGAGATTAGCGGGTTTAAGTAGTCAAAGAAATCTAATATTTCTAATCTTTAATATATGTTTTATTTTATAAATGATGCCGTTAAGTGTCGAGAGCCAGTTGTACTCAACACAGAAACTTTCAGTTCGACTCGCGTCTTGACGCAGATGAAGTGAACTAACATGAAACAAATGAATTGCAGCTTATCTAGCGAAAGTAGGACGAAAATAAGTGAAGGAGTACATATACATATATAAAACTATGTGTGTGTCATTTTAGCAGAATCATTAAATTTTTTGCTAATAATTTAGAGCTCCTTTAATGCTAATTGTCACAAATTTGTCCCAAAATTAGAAAACTGCTAGCTTTAAATTAACCTAGCATTATACTGCCAACTAAAATCTTAAACAGTTGATAGGGTACCAAGTGAAAGTGTCTATAACTTGAGAAAATATATATATATTTTTTATCTGTTTAACAGCTTTAGTTGAGCTTATGACGCTACATTGACATCTAAGTGGACACTAGATAGAGAGCAAGCCTGAATGGCATTTTCTATTACCAAATGGGCTAATTGGAACTGGGTTATTTTTACAATTTTATGGAAAATCAGCATAAAATATATGTTAAAAGCTTTCGCCTTTCATCCGGTGAGTTTTATGGCCAGAATTATATTCTTATTTTTTCTACTGAATTCTCTGAAGGTGGTTAAGGCGCCTTTGCATCTCATTTGACGTTGCGTGAGTCCATAAAGACACCAGTCACCGTCAGATGAGCTGCCAGTTTGATTCCTCCTCCATAAAAATATAAGTCACTAGCTGCACCCCGCGGTTTTAGCCGCGTTTTTCTTTGGATTTGTTCAAATCCATTCTATATGTTAATCCAGCTAAGAAACTATCTAATTTTATTGAAATCTGACATACAGATACTTGCAACTATACACACACATATACACTTACTCACACTACTACACTACACTTGAACCCAATCGTGGCAACCATTCGATATTCACACATTGAATATTTTATTTATCCATGAACTTAGTTATTTCCTTAAAACATGTTTTTGTGTTTCGCCAAAATGTGCACAATAGTTAAAAGCAACATCCGGTTTGCGACATCTATTCGCACTAAAACCATTTCAAAAAACATGCTCATTAAATTAGATACATATGTACGCACTAAAATGTCGCAACATATTCTCCATCAGCATTCGTTTCATGGAGTCATTTAATTTTATGATAAAATTTCGTATAAAATGAAATACTTGGTACACTGGAAATGTTTATAGGTCTTCATGTAATTTTTGCGCGCGTACGCGTTTTCAACGAGATAACCATCTCTTGTACGTTATGTACACGTTTACGTGTTTTCTAGAATAGATTGCTATCAGTATTCACGTTATGAAAAATTATAAAAAGCTTAATTATCAACAATATATTTTTTTACTAATAATGATTTTTGGAAAACTGGTGAATACCTGCCGCTTTGTTAGACGTAAAAATGTTTTACAAAAATCAATAATAATGTTTCCAGAAAATATTTCCAGAGACTTCCAACATAACAAATTATGTAAAAATCACTGGGCACGACTGCTTTAACAAGTGAATACTACAAAGTTTGGTAGAGATTCTGATCTCTTTGGTCAGTAGAATTGCTACAAAATAGGAATCCGCAGTGGAATTAAAGTAATTTTAATGATATGATAACCATCGCTGGAGAAGAGACGTTGTGTTGAGAAAAAACCGTGATAAAAAAACCGGCCAAATGCGAGTCGGACTCGCGCACAAATGGTTCCTTAACAGTATCTATAAAAACGGCAAAAAATCATGTTTGTTGTATGGGAGTCCCCTTAAATATTCATTTTATTCCGCTTTTTAGTATTTGTTGTTATAGCCGCAACAGAAATACATCATCTGTGAAAATTTCAACTGTTTAACTTTACGGTTTGTGAGATACAGTCTGGTGACAGACGGACATACAGCGGAGTCTTAGTAATAGGGTCCCGTTTTACCATTTGGGTACGGAACCCTAAAAATTATGTATTTTCAAAATACAAGTGCTATCCTTAACACACGAGTATAGGCCATAATGACACTCGCTAGTAGCAAGAGTTACATATGATGATGACCATGCTATTTATTATGATTCTATTTTTTATAGTTATATGATTTTAACAATATTTTAAGAGAATCTCCAATGGCCAAAATTATAATTGTATATTTATTGTCATTTTTATAGTATTGTCTAGTCCAAGTAATTTATGGAGTAATAAATAAATGAACCAATATCATATAATTCGGTAAAGGAGAATTTAGCTCGGTACATAAAAATTGTCAAGTATTTTATAATTTACAATATAATAATAATACTAAGTCTAGACTCTAATATTACAATTGTCTTGGAAATATTCAGTGCTACCTTTATCTCTATAAATTTAGGTTTTGTCTATTCGTGAGGTTATCTCTGCTATTATTATATCACAAGTAAAATATATATTAATATTTGTGTAAGTAATTTTGAGGCAGTTAATGTGAAAAAAATGTGCATTAAGAATTATTTTGTATATACTCCACTGTTCGTATAGCAATCGGTTATTTTAATATGTTTAATTAAGACGACTGGTGATTCAGTCTCTGTGCTTTTTTAATTGCCTTTGCACGTGCACAGAAAACGTTATTTTAAATCGGACACATACAAACTCTGTACCTTTATTTCTACTTCACTATTTATGTGAAAAGCAGGCAACGGAGCAAGTTGTTTACTTGAAGTGCGAATTCAGCCGAGACCGTAAAGGTGTCTTGCCAACAGTTAAAAAAGTGGACATCCGACTCTGATAAAACGTTACACTTATTGTAATTACTTCAATATGGCTTCCTTAAAGTTATATTATATATTTAAAAAAAATTAACTAAGAAAATTATTGTGTATTCCGTAATATAGAATATGTGGGTGTGTTATAGGTGGTAAATCATAACATCTTTCATAGCGCTCTTGCTGCACTTCTACGGCCAAGCTCGCCGGATAAGTACCATCGCCCTTCACAAAAGTCAGTATAAAATGAAGTATTTTCCCACTCCTTTCCCCTCTGAATCCTTAATATGACCTTGGCCCATCCGACCCAATAAGCCTACTCTATCCAAATTCCCAGGCTGCGTTGTCAGCATGCAACTCTTCGGATGTTATGTGTGTCCACGGCCGACGGGATCATTTAACATAACGTTAACCGTCTACTAGCTTGCCAAATTTCTCTATATAAAAAAATGTATTCGAACCGCAATAAACCACTTTTTAGATGTAAATTGAACTATATTACGTATACATAAGAGATATTATTATAATGTTGTAACCTCTTTACAGGTGGTAGGGTATAACATCCCTTATACAGCTTGTGCTGCACTTCTACGGCCTGGCTCGCCCTGGGAGGTACCACCATTCTTCATAGAGCTAGCATAAAGAAAAGTATGCATGGCTCATAGGGTTGCCGGACGGCCATTCCTACCCCCTTCTTTTCTCACTCCTTTCCCCTCTGAATTCTTAATATAATCCTAACCCACCCTACCCTATAACCTGTTTTATCCAATTTCCATAACTGGCAACGCATACACAACTCTTCGGATGTTGTGTGAGTCCATGGGCGACGGGATCACTTAACATCAGGTAAACCGTCTGCACGCTTGCCTACCTTTCTCTATATAAAAAAGAGTAAACTTCTTGTTCAACCGGTAAAGTATCACTGTCTCACTCCCAAAACCAAATAAAAAATATTACGCCTACTTCGTGAGATTGTCGGATAGATGCTGATAACGCACTAGCAACTCCTTGGGGTTAGTATCCATTAGCAACGGTTAACGTTTAACATCAGGTGAAACGTCTTTTTGTTAACTTTTATTTAAAAAAAAAATATACAAAATACTCTCTTTATTTTTATATTGCTACTGCCTTAAAGTTTATTTGCTTTTGGTTACACAATGTCAAATGGTTATTTTAACATGCAAATCCGGCTTAAGGACAAAATAATGGAATTTTCGCGAGCGGCAAAATAAACACGTTGGAACGAAATTGTTTTATATTGTCACGAGCTTCTTTAAATTTACATTATATTTATTGTTTCCTATTTAAAATTTTAACCAAAATAATCCTAAACAAAAAAACGAGTAACAGATAATTATGTCGATGTGGCTTACTATCGTAAATATTACTTAAAAATAAATTAATTTTCGGTCCACCAACATCATTTTTTTATTTTATTTTGATAACAGTAATTTATTTTATCAGGTCGGTATAAGCTTAAAGTAGTT
>DWHK01000860.1:0-12435 GCA_018247855.1 Graphium androcles
GACTAACACTGCTCATAATATTAATAATAATATTTTTTAATTATAATCAATAATATGTTTAAAATATTTATTAACAGCCAAAAAATAATGTTCAAAGTTTGTAAAGCTTGCACCTTTAATATGCAGTCCTATGATATGATTGACAGTTTTTTTTATGTTTATCAACTTGTACCTCAATATTTATGAACCAATTTGGAAAACTCTTTTTTTTTATTTGAAAGGATATAATATTAAATTGGTTCAGCTTTTTTTTTTGAAAATCAGTTCCGTAGTTTGCTTTTAAATCAAAATAACTGAAAAAAATGCATCATGAAAATCTAATGCATTTGAAATAGGTTATGGTGAAATTTTCTATGTAAATAAAGTTCTCCTGATAGGATTTTCGGACACGGCGGCTCTACGCAATCTACTCAGAGACCAGCTAATTGCGCTGGAGATATTACAATGCACCAGTGTACACGCAGATACAGTTGCACTTTCTATTCCCGTACTCCCATGGCGTTGGATGGAAACGTATGGATTTTTTTTTTATTTTTACTTTATTTTCAGGTAATGTGGTGATCAGCCTGCATTGCCCTAACCCAACTTAGAAACAACAACACAAAGATGTCTCCCCGCGGGATTCGAACCCACGACCTCCAGACAGTAAAGCACAGCCCTATACCACTAGGCCGCGGAGGCAGTTCTGTTCTGTTTAAATAATAGAAGATAAACAAATACTAACCTAAAAACATAAGCATTATTATCTTGCAGTAAGTTGTAGTCACGGGACTCCCGGGCCCTGGAATGATATTGGTACTGAAGGATGTCGTTGATATTCCGCTCCACAAATTGAATGGAATGCTAAAACAAAAATAGCTTACATAAGTCAACAAATCTTTCAACTAAACGAAAATATTATCAATGATTTGATGCATCAGGTAACATTTTCATTATGTCACACACAGTAACATATATTGACTTGCTCATTACATTAAGGATAACTATGTCCCTGTAACATCCACTAGCAAAACATGTGACAAGGAAAATAAATAAAATATAAAATACATTTCTTAAACATTAATTCTCAATCCTAAAGTCTAACAGTTACTATTCAATATTTTCTGAGAGATGCCCACATTGAGTTAAGGCGCAAAGATAAACGACGTCAGCTTTGGCACGGATGATAAACGTCCGAAGCAAATCGCTTAATTTGCATGCAACGAATATTGAGGACATAATATAATGAAATAATGCAGACCTGCTGAGCAATAAGGAAAGGAAAAATTAGTTTTGAAACTCTAACACATATTCTAAATATTGAGCTCAGTGCACAATTTTAAGACTCGTCAGGTGTTAAAACTAACAAAAGTTAGGTTAACGACAACACTACTGTGCAAATGTATATCTCGTCTTAAGGATCCATATGGTTCACATATTTAAGCATGCACTATCAAACAACAACAAACTAAGATAATTTAGTCAAAGAGTTACCTAATTGAGTATATGAGGAGACACACTGTAACCTATAATCTTACTGAATTTTGGGTCAACTAAAGTTTCGCTATAATTCACTGTTCCATGTAGAGCTTCATCAACAAAGCTTGACAGCAGACCTGAACCCACGTAAAAGCTAAGTTTGCATGGGTGAAGACTCTACATGTACATTAACAAAAGTGCATACCCCACTACGGACTATAACAATCGGGTAAATGGTCTACAGTCCACTTTTGCAGAAACTGTTGAACATGGATTCATTCTTTGGATAAACTTAATTGTATAGAGGCTAAAAAGAATGGTGTAACCAAAATACAGGCTCATGTGGGACGACATAGGCATAAGCAAGTATTGTGGATCAGTCATTTGTGTCTTATGCATAGTTTTATATGCAGAGGCTTATGATCAGATCAAACACCACTAGATTCAGTATGATTTTATAGTAAACAAGTTATTGCCTGCAGTTTCACCTACGTAATATTGCTTTTAGGTTTAAATTTTTTTATATGGAACCCAAAATCTTTTTCAAAAATAAAAGTTGCCTATTTTACTCCTTATTACAACAGCTATTGCCAAACAGACAAAAATTGTAAAATAGTTATTTTGGTATAAGTACCATATGTACATTTATATGCATATAGTAAAAAGCGGTTATTTTATTATTACAAACAGACTCTCCAATTTTATTTATTTATATAAATTATAACCAGTCTGTCAGCATTAAATTTTGTTGGATTAAACATTTACTGCTATGATACATATCATCCTGAATTTCCTCTTGAGCAATTCCTCTGCCTGGTAAATATTTTTTTGTAGTTTATTTTTTTCTTTATTATTTATAGATTGGTAACTTCCAAATTTATGTTTATTATTTGCTAATTTATTATCAAATTTTTTGTTTTTTGCAAAAGAATTAATTTTAATTTTTTAATAATTGACATTTTCCTTATATATTTGCAAACTAATATATTTTTTTCTTTGACTCTAGACATGTTCATTGGTAGAGGAAAATACACAGGAGACACAGATTCTTCTAGGCAATAACGAATATTCTCAGACTCTCCAACTTTAAGAGAGTCACAATATCGCAATAGTTGCAATGTTTATGTTTCGTTTCTTTTTTGAGATATTCCACATTGAATTGTATTGAAGTTCAAAAAAATAAAAAATATTCAAAACTTACTGTAAAATTCTTAATGTTCATATCCAGCTCCTCTACCTCCTTAGCATATTTCTCCCACATGTCGTATCTGATCACTGATAAGTAAAGATTGACCAGTTTCCCTGCAAACCTGGAAAACTGGTTGTCAATGCATACAGCATAGTAACCACCTGAGCTAGTCTGATCTGCATATTCAGCACTCTGTCGCCATTCATATGGATGCACGATCTGCCCGTTAGGATGCCGTACGGCAAAACCGCACATACCATCGCCACCTTTCAACACCTATAAAATATATTGAATATTAATTAAACCAGTTTTTCAGTATAACCAACATTTCAGTATAATCTTAAAAGTGAACTAAATAAGTAAGACTAAAAAAGTGAAAAAATAATAGATATATATGATGACGTGTCCTAAAATAAAAGAGGTGCTAATTACTTGGTAGCTAGCGTAAAATGTGGCACCCGGTTGGACATACTGAAAATAACAATCTTCTTTGCCAGCATCAATGTGAACTTTATAATCCATGGTTACTGCTGGTAGATTCTCGTACCATGGTCCTGTCGAAGTTGACAATACATGACCAACAAGTGATAAAATAGTAAATATTAACAATAACAAGAAAAATCTATGCCACGTCCGTTGAGCCATTTTCGAGCTGGCTAGGTGACAGTGACACTTTCTAATATTGACAGAGATCCAACCCAAAACAAACCAATGGAACAACAAATTTATGACATAGAGTATAAGAAACTTTGTTCGAGCACATTCCGAAATACATCAGAAGCGCGATAACATCTTTCCGAAATGGTATAGACTTCCACAGTGAACTAGCAATAATGGCGCTTTACGCCAGCAAAACTACCATTTTTCAAATAAATTTTAATTTGATAATTTGTACAAAATTTTAAGAACTTATTATTGCAATATAACGAATTGTTAAATAAACACAATAAAATTCATTTGAATTTAAGTTACCGAAAAAAGAAGGCGTCAATGCTGAGCAAAGCTACAGCTGTTTGATTTCGCAAGTTATCGTGTACTTGCAGTACAATTCGTAGCACTACAACTGCATGCAGCGTAATTCGGAACACACCCGCAGATTGACACTATTAACTGTGACAATGATAGAAAAGGAAAGGCTAAAAATCGAGTGCGAGTGCTGTCACTGTCAGTGTCATAGAATCGAACAAATGTTTTATTGAATATATATTTAAAAAGGCTATTAACTATATATTTTTTAAGTATTGATACACCTTACTACATATAAACAATATGAAAGCCAGATACCTTGCTTTTTTCTCATATTTAGGAACTAGATTTAGGTACATTTTAATTCAGAATAATTATAATATTGGTTAAATAAAAAAATGAAACTGTACCAATTTCTAGGTCTTCAGAAAAGTTATGGTTTAAAGGTGGCAAAAATTACCCTGATCCAGAAAGTATACAAGGTTTAATGGAAATAGGTCTTTTAAAACTCAAGTCTCTCAATTATCCTAACCTTACTTTATCAAGCCGGTAGGTATGATTTGACTTTAATAATTCTTAAATTTTACGACTTATAATGAATGAAAATATTTTTGTGTTCAAAACATTCAATCAAATAATTTTAATATAATAGTAATCAGTAAGACACATGTTAAGTGAAATTTGGGGGTATTAGGTTAGTTTGGTACACATAATGAATTATCAAATAACCCAACATGATGAACAGCAGCTTGAACAGGCATATTTTTGCTCTAAAATTGTCATAAATTTTTCTTTATATTTTTCTTACCAATTATTAATAATAATAATGTCAATAAAGGAACCAAATCATTATTAATTAAATTAAAACTCCTTCTTAATTGTAAATAAAATTGATGAATATAGACATATTATGTATTTTCTTGAATTGTAAAAAGAAAATCACAAATACCAAAAACCTAGACATTTGCAAACTTTACAGTACAGATGGTGGTGTCCATGCCATTAATACCAGTGCCCACTTTGATTTGGAGAAATATGGAACTAAAATATATGACCCTGAACATATTGTGTATAAATTAAATAATTTTTTCCTGAAAAATGAAACAAGTATTTATGTCAAGAAGTGCTTAAGGGTCCCAGATGACTTCAGTGCCAGATTTAATGCAAAATCAAGAACATATTTATACAGGTATTACATGAATCAAACATTATGGCAGGTAAAAATGGTTGGCTAAGTGACATTATAAAATTACCGTAACTTATCTGATTACAAGACTACCTTTACAATCCTTGGATTACACAACAACTTGTGAAGTTATAAAGACATTGCCAAAGATTGAAAATTAAAGTCTTTTGCCTTGCACTTGTGCTTACTCAGATCTCAGTAATATAAAAGTAAAAAGTAAAGTAACAGCCTATTTTCAAATTGTCCCACTGCTGGGCAAAGGCCTCCTCTAGACAGAGGGTATGGGACATAGTCCAACATGTGGCCTCAGTGCGAATTGGCGAACTCCGCATATTTGATAAGCAGGTTTCCTCAAGATGTTTTCCTTCACCGCCAAGCATGTGGTTAAAAACATTCAGTAATGTGTGTTGGGCATGTTCTACTTTATTCATATATTTGAAATTAAATAAATTCAAGCTAAGCATGCTTGAATTAGTTGTACATAAGGAAATTTGTTTGTTTTGATATTTTTCTTGTATTTATGTATGTTCTAAAACACATTTAATTTTCAGATTAGCTGTTGTAAAGCCGGATGTTACCTTGCCTGAAAAGTCTTTAGTTGCATCCTATATACCTATTGAAGAATGGAAAAAGTGTTACTTTATAAGGTTTCGATATCACTATTTATTAAATTATTATGTTTGCAAGCTTGTAAGGCTTCTTAAAACAAATTTTTTAACTTATTATATATGGCTTTTAATTAACAGTTTCATTAAATACAAGTATGTATTTCGTTTGTAATACTTGTATAAGTAAGTGTTTTTAGGAAAATATTGCTACTTAATTTTATACGTTTTTACGCGTTTAGTTTGAATGATTAAATACACGGATACTTAAGTGACGTCATTTAAGATCCATTGTGGGAGGATTTGGGAGGTATCAATAAAAAGGTGTACTGAGAAGAATACAAAATATAAAAAGTATTTAGAGGAAATCTTGCCATTAGAAATGCGTTTACAGTGACCTCATTTTTATACCATGTAATACGAGGTATTGTTCAAAATTATACGTCTCAAGGAGTAAAATTTCTTCTATAAGGTATTTATGAATAATCGAAGTTAAAAGTGTACCTCACTGGTATAAAAAATAAGTCCATTTACAATTGAAACGGTATCAAGTAATAAAACAACATCGTCATCTTATTTTAATTTGTTAAAAAAGAACAACGTTGAAATTCTTTGCCCAGCCCTTTCTATTCATGTGAACGAAGCTTTATTGCGTAGGTATCAATCTTGCATTGTTCGGATGGAGTAATACCGCAACATTGCTCACAGCACTGTCTTTCAGCCAATACTTTATAGATTGATGGTATCTCGCTGCGTCCGTGATTTATTATGGTGCAAACGGTTTCAAGAGAGGATTTGTGATTCGAAAGCGTTGATGATCTTCAGCTGATGAATAATGGCGACGCTTTTCAATTATTGACATGAGGTTAACGTTGTGACAGAAATGTAGAGGTGTCAGTGTTTTTGCGTTGTAAGGTTGTTGCACTTTTAAAGTTTTACATGGTTATATTGAAATCAAAGCCATGACAGATGAGGGGATTTGAAGGTTATACCTTTTATACTATCTACTAATTTTTTAATTTTTTTTTTATATCTAATTTATGTGAAGTTCGCCATCTGCACTGGGGCCGCGTGGCGGACTATACCCTGTACCCTCTCTCAGGAAGAGGCTTTTGTCCAGCAGTCGGACAATTTGTAAATAGTTTGTTACCTTAATTTTTATATACAAAAGTTGTTAAGCGAGCAAACGGTTCACCTAATGTTAACTGATAATGTTGCCTATCAATACCTATAGCATTCGAAGAGTTGTGGGTGCTTTGCCAACTTTTGAGAGGTTATTGGATAAAACAGAAAGGGATTTTTAAGATTGACAAGGAGTAGGAGTAGGAAAAGAAGGGGGTAGGGATAGTCCAACAAGTCAACATTTAGTCAAGGGAACTTTCATTTACGCTATCTTTTAGTGGCATGTGGTGATGGTAGAGCATAACATCCTTTATAAAGCTTTTGCTGCACTTCTACGGCCGCGCTCGCCCGGGGAGGTACCACCACCCTTCACAGAGCCAGCATAAAATAAAGTATGCATGGCTCTTGGAGTTGCCGGATGGCCATTCCTACCCTTTTCTTTTCTCACTCCTTTCCCCACCAATCCAATCCTTAATATAATTCTATCTCATCCTACCCTTTAACCTGTTTTATCCAATTTCCAGGGCTGGCAACGCATGCGCAACTTCGGATGTTGTGTATGTCTATGGGCGACGGGATCACTTAACATCAGGTGAACCGTCTGTTCGCTTGCCAAACTTTCATATAAAAAAAAAAGTCTTTTACGATGTTTGTTTCATCAAGCTACGAGTATAAGGGTAGACAGTGTATCTATGACTGCGCGTATACTTGTGCACTATAATATTTCGTAATGTCTCCTGCGCAATTGGTTGATTTCTTTGCAGCAATTTGCAGTCAATCGACTGCCGTGGTCGAAATTTGACCAGGAGGATTGTATGTCCATCGGTTTAGTAGTTTTAAGTAAAATGGTAAAACAACAATCTGAAATATTGTTCACAATCTTTCACATTCATAAGGTTAACGAGTATAAGCAAGCAATTGCCAATAAGTTAAAGTTATGAGCAATGACTAACAATACCAAGAAAAAAGAATTTAAGTTTAAATACATAGTTGCATGATGAGTTTATTGAAAATGTGTTTGTCTTTAGGTACTGCACGTTTAACGATGACATCCAGGGAACGGCCGCGGTGGCCGTGGCGGGCCTTTTGGCCAGCCTTCGCGTCACCAACAAGAAGCTCTCAGATAACACCTTCGTCTTCCAGGGCGCCGGAGAGGTATGTATCGAAAGAGAAAAACTATATCAAGATCTAATATGAGAGAAGGAAAGAGAGTTTACAGTATTTTTAATCATCTTCTAAAAAGGGGGAGATTTCATTGTCTTTTTTATGTACTTTAGAGTATACATAAGTGCGTACAAAAGAGCAAGCGATGACTCTATGCTTACATGTGTGCTTTAAAACATTGACTGATCCGCGAATTAAATAAAGAAGAAGCAAAATAGAGAAGCTAATTAAGTGTTGATTTGGATTATGCTTTTAATGATCAATTAAAGATTTCGTCAGTATTTCGAAACTAGTAATCAAGGTATTTAACCTTTGTAGATATTATACTGTTTTAACTGCGACTAAATTACCTTTAACCCCCCTTTACCCCTTAACAGGCGTCCCTGGGAATCGCGGAGCTGTGTGTGATGGCGATGCGCGCAGAGGGCGCCTCGGACGCCGACGCGCGCGCTCGCATCTGGATGGTGGACTCCAAGGTGAGACGCACGGCTTTTGCAGTGCCTGCTGCGAATTCGTGTAGCAATACTCATAAGGTCTATTTAAATTTAGATGACCGGTTGGCGCAGTTGCTGAGACGTTGGCTGCGGCGTTGCAGATCATGGGTTCGATTCCCACCCGAAGCAAATATTTGTATGACCTACAAGTAGACATTGCGGATCTGGGTGTTTGCCCATGTGTAATTTATGTTTGTGAAACGCTCTTAGTAACGCGACAGCGTTATAAAAAGGCGACAAGAGACAAATATTGAATCAAAATTTTGCACTTTGGTCCATACGGATTTTTCAAAATTATTTTGCTGATTATAATACTCTGGCAGATCTATTTATAAATCAAAAAACTCCTGATTTTACAGTTTATTTTTAATAAGTTTTCGAAATGGATAAGAAAACTCTTTGGTATTTAATGTGTTTCTAAAATCAATCTTTAGGCTCACTTTATCGTGGAAAATAATTTTTAAATGTGCGTTTATGGAATGCCATTAAAACATGTGGGAAGTTTACAGTAGGCATGCATCACCAACTTGACGGTACTATAAATGTGTTTGTCAGGGTCTGATCGTGGTGAACCGGCCCGAGGGCGGCGTGAACGAGCACAAGGCGAAGTTCGCGAAGCCCTGCCCGCCCATCCGCACGCTGGAGGAGGTGGTGGACACGGCCAAGCCCTCCGTGCTCATCGGTATGCATTTTGCTTCTAATTCCTACACAAAAACCCACCCAAAAACCCACATAATAAAAGTCTGCCTTGAAAATACTTCAATCATCATTTTCCCGTGTTGGATTTTGCTCTGTAAAAACTTTATGTCCAGTATGTAAAATTGAATTTGCAAGACAAAAAAATATGTTATCCATAACTGACATGTAAAATTAGTGACGGCTTTGATTGTTACTTTTGTTTGAGATTGTGTATCTCGAGTTTTTTTGTATATCAATGTTTTTTCATCAGAGATTTATGTACCAATAGTCCAGTACTCCCCACTTCTTATGTAATTGAGACTTTGAATCCAAAGATTTACCAAACTATTTGATTTTTTTGGAGTTTCTCATCAATCATCAGTCTAGGGGCTAGGTAAACGTTTGGATTCAATCTATCAAGTATATAAAAAAGTGCCTGCTATATCCTGTAACGTAACTTTAATATTTCAAAACCTTCTCTCGGATATTATCGCTTACAGAATACGTTTACTTTTGAGAATGTTTGTTAATATGCGCAAACATATCAGATTAACAATTGGACTGAACTCGTCAATTTTAAATTAAACCTGTATACGGATGATGTTGATCCCGACGCCCATAAACACACACAACATCGAAAAATTGCGTAAGAGTTGTCACGATGGGAATTTGGATAGAACACCTTTATTCGGTAGGAATATTAAGAATTCGGAGAGGAAAGGGAAAGTGGGAACACGAGGGTAGGAATGGCCGTCCGGCAACCCAAAAAGCCATGCCTACTTTATTTTATGCTGACATTTGTAAAGAGCGATGGTACGTGGATGAGCGCGGTTTAGTGCAACAAGAGTTGTATGAAAGATGTTACGCTCTACCACCTACATTACTTTTATTTATGTCGCATGATCATGAGTAGGGATACTTTGGAAGTAGGCGATTGAATGAGTGTCTGATTGAAGGCGCGGCGGCCATCCGCGGCGCGTTCACGCCCTCCATCCTGCGCAAGATGGCCGCGTGCAACGACCGCCCCGTCATCTTCGCGCTCTCCAACCCCACCAGCAAGGCCGAGTGCACGGCCGAGGAGGCCTACTCCAACACCGAGGTATGCTCTTTATACTTGACTTTATGTGGAAGGCAAACATCGGGAATGTTTCGTTCCCGATTAAGTATGAACTATGTTTTATCTCACGCGCTAGGCGTGTTAGCTCATATCTCATAGAAATTATACAAGTTTCACTGTGCGTTTGGAATTAGCACACGAGGAATCTTCTTAACAGCGAAAATAAGTCTTAATGTCTTGGATTAAAGCTTAATTTATTTTGTCATAAATTCTTCAGTATTGCATAGATCAAAGAATTTATTTAACACTAGCGGACCTGGCAGACGTTGTCCTACCCGAACTTTAGCATGTTTACATAGATTCTTACGTCACCTACAACTCGAAACGTCATCATTCGTTTGCTGTTTTCGTTTCAATTCAACTGTCACGGCAATATGTGAAATTCATTGCAATGATAGTGGCGCCATCTTTCAGTACCAACTCAGAAACCTTCGCAAACTCATGCGCAACACTTTGCTGAAGATCATCACATGATCAAATGCATAGTTTGCGATTCTATAAAAGACATACAGACAAATATTAATTTATATATATAACAAGATAGATGACCAGCGCAACTTTGTCTGCGTCACTTAAAAGTTTCCGCGACATTTTCAATTGAGGCTCCGCTCCTATAGGTTAAAGCGTGATGTTATATAGCCTAGAGCCTTTTTTGATGAATGGTCTTTTCAACACCTAAAGAAATTTAACGCGTTTAACTAAACAGACGCTTCAGATTAAAATTCAGTTGGTTCAGCGGACGACCAAACTATAAGCGTGTCTATTCGTTACGAAGGAGCGCGCCATCTTCGCGTCGGGCTCCCCGTTCCCGGACTACCGCACGAAGGACGGGCGCGTGCTCCGCCCGGGGCAAGGCAACAACGCGTACATCTTCCCCGGCCTGGCGCTGGGCATCGTGTGCGCCGGCCTGGTGGACGTCTCCGAGGACTTCATGCTGCTGGCCGCCGAGGTGGGTTCTTCTCTTTTTAAGTGGTAGATTCATGACGTGTAACGTCTTATAATGCGGAACAAACGACAGAGAGACACGATCGGCTTAAGCGTTCGGCTTGTTGCGCTTCTCTCTTCGATGCGTTCGAGTAGAAGAGAGACAGCTTATGACGTTACCACGTAAAATTATCGTCCGTAAGCCGACTTTACAGACAATCATTTTTTTTATAGTGGTAGGTTTCATTCAAACCAAAATATTTAGTTGATAAGTTTTGTTTGGAGTGAGGTATAGTGATGAAGATTCAAAGATTATGGTTGGCTTCGAAATGTTTGGGTTTTAAGATTTGTTGAGTTTTTATTTTCTCTCTATTAATATTCAGTCACGTAAAATGAAAAAGTACTCGTGAATTTTTATCTTGAAGACGGTATAAGTGCTTATGGAATGACATTGTGAGTAAATAAGATTTTATCAATATAATATTCGAGCTAGTATAGTTACTTTAATTTTCATAGTATAGCTATAGTTAATTTTATATAATACTTATTGTAGTGGAATTTTTAAGCGTAAATTGAACATTTCACAATGGTTTAATTTATATTTGAAGGCTCTCGCTGAGATCGTGTCCCAGGAGGACCTGGACCGCGGCAGCCTGTACCCGCCGCTCGAGGCCATCCAGAACTGCTCCGTCAAGATCGCCAAGAAGAACGTCGAGCACGCGTACAGCACCGGTAACTAGTGTTCTTCTGCTAATTTAAGAGCTGGGCTCTTGTCGGTGGAGTTCCCGCCATTTTTTCCGCTGCAATGCCAGCTCCTTCACCTGCCTGTACGACATGACATCCACCGTTTCCTTGATCTGGCTCATGTCACTTTTTCTCGGTCGTCAGCCTTATCTTAGAGCTGCTTTAATGGCTATAATCCACAAATATTCCTTGATCTTCTGCTCTCTTACAACGCTCTATAAAACTGTTTAGAGAGTGTACAACTGTCATCCAGTCATTTAGATTAAGTCCTCTTCTTTTAAAACTCTCAACTGTACCTTCTCAATCAACTAGCTACAATTCGTCTGTGAGCAGCCGCAGTCACATATCGCGTAAACCTGCTTTGTCAACTATCTTCAAACATACAGATAACAGTTCGTTTTGTATTAGTTTCGCATAATTTATCAATCCGTATAAAAGTAGCATTCGAACACCCACTCAAAGATAGCGTCGCTGGTAACACCTTTACGGCTGCTCGTGATAAGATAGTTTCATCAATTTGATTCGAAGGCTATACGATATACGAGCTTTGCTGTGTGGTATCCGTCTGATAAATATCGACCTTTGATCCTGCTCCAACATAAGCCCAGGATTAATAGTTTTTAATTTTTATTAGTGGTAAATATATCTAAAATAAATAATTATTTTGACACGAAATTACAAAAAACCGTTTACTAAGTGTACTTTCGTGACATATTTTTCCATTATTTTGATTTAAAGCAAACCACTTAACCGATTTTTATAAAAATTTTATGGGACCACCCTTAGGA
>DWHK01000861.1:0-12435 GCA_018247855.1 Graphium androcles
TTGTAATACAAGCCTAGAGCTTATAAGGGCAACTTTTTTTAAGAAAAACAACAAAGAAATGTAAAAGAATCATAACAAGACATTAAAGACTGCTAGAAGTGCTGTTACTAACAATACTTGAATATAATTGCAAATTCGATTGGCCTATAATTTAAGTTACTCATATTGAAATCCCGAAATAAGTTCCGCTACTCCGTATATTAAGCGCACCTTACCATTTACTGCCAAAATATTATTTACCAATTGTTTAAATCCATATGTAATGCAATATTGAAATGATTTTACAATTAATGAGAAATAAAATTAATTGTAAATATGGGGCTTTGAAGGAATCACAATCACCAAGTCCAGCATGTCGTATTGGTTATTGCTGCACTTCCCCTTGACCAAAAAATTTTTGGCTTTAGAAAAATCGTTAATGCTTTAAAAATGTTTTAATTTCTTTCCAAACATGCAATCTTACATCAAGCTGATAGTTGAATGGTAAAATAGAAAAGATTGACTTTCCATCTATATAAAAATTAAAAACGTACATTTGTTTATTTGGAAAATATTTATACACCGCTGTACATACAATGCTGAAACAGAAACGTTATAATTTCACCCCATTATGAACCCCAATCAGGCGTCGAACTTCTCCAAATTGTACTTCTCTATGACCTTCTTCATCGACTTGGCGATCTGTTCCGGTCTGCTGTAAAAGAACTTGTGCTGGCTGCTGCCTTCCTCGTTATATATCTCGTGGTCCACGAGGCCTCTTGGCGACACGAAAAGAATCCTGCCAATGACTGACCTTTTAATTTTTTATAGAGAAAACTTGGCAAATGAGCAGATGGTTCACCTAATGTTAAGTGATCCCGTCGCCCATGGACATACACAACATCCGAAGAGTTGTGTGTCCGTTGCTAGCTTCGGAAGTTGGATAAAAAAGGTTAAACGGTAGAATGGGTCAGGATTATATTAAGGATTCGTTTGGAAGGAGTGGGAAAAGAAGAGGGTAGGAATGGCCATGCATACTTTATTTTATGCTGGCTCTATGAAGGGCTCTATGGTACCTCCCCGGGCGAGCACGGCCGTAGAAGTGCAACAAGTGATGTATGATGGATGTTATACTCTACCACCTACAAAGTTCCGCTACATAAGCCCCGTAATCGATGGATCACGCCACCTAATAAACATATCTATTTCTGTATCCTAAAATTAAAAATTAAAGATAATTTTTAATTGAGAAATAGCACTCCACAATCTACCTACTATACGCTCTCGTTATAAACAGAAGTATTTTAGTTTTTTTTTAATTACATGTCTATATTAAGAAAAAGAAAAGTTGGCAATCTGTAGAAATGCTATTGCGTTACCAATCTAAGAACGGGAAGAGAATTGGGGTAAAGGGTCGTTGGAAAGATGATGGGAAAATATTTATGATTTGGGAGGGACAAGATTGGGAAAAGAGAAGGAAGGAGAAGTTATCCGGAAACCTCTATCTATAGACCAGGTTGACAATATGTCAGTGATCGTAAGATATTGTGTTGTACCATCCATAAATGCTGATGTTAAAGCTTTACCTTGGTATATAAGTTCCATCAGGAGCGTAATGGTTACCCGGCGGTTCTTCGCCGTCGATCAGGTTCACCATGACAAAGTGCTTACTCAGATCCTGAATTTCGGTTGAATTCGCGAACTTCGGTTTCAAATTCTTGCACGCTTTGCACCAGGATTTGTGAATGATGACCATGACGGGCTTCTCGTGGGTAGAAGCTATCTTTATACCCGATTCAAGTGATCCAGCCCAAACGTAGTCTTTCCCGAAACCGTTGTCCTTGCCGCTGGCGCAAAACACCTTGTTACATACCAACTTTATGAGTAATTTTGCAAAACTTCCTGTCGCCATTGTAGTTAATATGGTTATGTTGGCAAAACGATCGGTGGTTTCCATTCAAGAAGCATTTTAGGTGATTTATTTAAAATTTCATTTGGCCATTTTGTCAACACGATTGTTTAAATTCTGACGTTAGGTTTTCGCGTCAAAAGTTGTTGCTATACTGAATATTAATTGCATGATAGAGAGGCTAAAAATACCAAAAAAAAAAAGAATTTTGTTTAATTACATTTTATATTTCTTTACTTTTAGAATACTAATTTAAAATCGTTGTATTGATTTCTCAAATTTTTACATGTTTACTAAATATATTTACTGCGGCGATTGATATAAGCGCCATCTTGTAATGTTCACTCTAACTTAGCTGAGATAGCGCAGCCCAACGTAGTCAAGTTACACAAATGTTATAGTTATAAAGCGACGTGTGGCGCTGTATACACTTGTTGTATTTTGATTTGTTTTTACCCGACTGCGCCAGAAAGAGGGTTATGGTTGTTGTATGTATATATATATATATATTACTTTAGCACGCTCTATAGCTTAAATGGCTTGATGGATTTCAGACTTCGTTAAATTCGTTTTGTGAGATGAACACGGAGCATGTCAAGATTACAAACAATTAAATGGCACATATTTTACACTTGATTTTTTTATCCTATTTAATAGGTTAAAATAAAGTGTTTATAAAAGGCTTCTTTTATATTACAATGCAGTGTTGTTAAATATTTTACGCAGTCGGGTTTTTTTAATAATTTGGTAAATTCAACCTCGTTACAATGAATTAGCTTTTGTCAACAAAAGGTGACAGGCGAGCAAGCGGTCCACCTGAACTCAAGCGATTACTGCCGCCTAGGAACTTCTGTAGCATCAGAGGAGTTACTAGATATGTCCGTAGACAAACACCAAAGAAATAGCTCTCTTTTTGAAGCTCCTAAAGTATTATCAGTTCGGAAATATCGTCGGCGACAATTATTGATCAACAGGACAATCAATCAAACAATCGCGCGTGGCAAGAAAGTTTCATTTCGGATATCTTATATAGCTCATTAGCTTCGAAGTTTGTTAGCTATCTCCTATACATCCAAACTTACAACACACAAACAGACAGACAGATTTTACATCTAAACTTACAAAGTTAACCACTTTAATATCAACAGATATTACATCCAAGCTTACAAAGTTTACCAATTTAATATCAACAAATTAAAATAATATGGCTTAAACGCCATTTAATATCAGTTCGAAGAGAAAAGTACTATCTAGTATTCTAGTACTCTCATATTGGGAAAATTTTCACGAGGCCAATAAAATTAGTTCTATTAATGTTCTATGACTGCCTCCATGGCCTGGTGGTATAGAGCCTTTTAAGTCGGAGGTCGTAGGTTCGAATTCCGCGGGGGGATAATTTTGTGTTGTTGTCTTTTAGTTGGGTTGGGGTAATACAGGCCGGTCAACTGATTGCCTAAAAATTAAGATGATCCATACGTCGGATGGGCATGTAAAATTCAGTCCCGGTTTGTAAAGAAGACCTTTGATAATCGTTAAAGGATGTCAGTGCTTTCAATTATCTTGACAACTAATCCATCCTTCGAATTCAGTTGATTCCTTTGGATTGCGAAAGTCAGATGCCAGTCACTTAATGTAAAAACTGATTGAGGTAATATTTGGGTGGATTAGAAGACGACCCCAAGTAATTTGGGAATAAGGCTAGGAGGTAGGAACGCCATATATAATCTAATATTCGCTTGAAAAATCATCTGTGCTCTATAAATGCCTACAAAAAAACTGATTCGATCGGCAGCTTTAAGATTTATCGCGTCACATTAAATAAAAAAGGCAAACACTTCAAAGTCATCGAAGTGTATCGGCATGCGCCAATGCGTTCGCGCATGTTTTTCTCTCATTTACAATCACAAAACTATGTCGATATGTCTCGCTCCACGTAGCCTATTGGGAAAAGCAGATAAACTATGATAATTAGATGAGACGCGCGCACATCATTTTTATCTCCATTACAACAGATACACCATTCGGTAACAATATCTCTGGACGCACGCACGGATTTCATTTTCGCTATATTAAAAAAGGTGCTAAAGATTAAAATATTTGCAACAATATTCATCTATTAGTGACCTCTGTAATCTTTCGCCACAGTAGATTATTTTTATTCAAAAATAAATCTTACTTTGACCGTAAATTTAATTTATAATCTGTGCCGACATAATTTCGCGCGCTCCAAGTGACAGTTTGAAAAAAGTGCATGTGCCAAGTGCAAAAATGTATATGGGCCAAGGACGCAATCGTAACATATACGGCACTGTGAGGTCCATGGCGCAGTTAAGAGGGTCGCATGTGACCCCGGGACTCGACGATTTCTTCACTCCGCCATACTTCTATCACATCCCGCCCCCGCCGCAGCCCCCTAATACTTTCCCTGGACGCAAGCGAAGGAAAAGGGTATGGATTTTTAATATATGCACGAAATTTGCAAAGCCGATCAGTTACTATTCTGTGAAGAAGGATTAAACTGTTTTTATTAGGTTTACTATTTGTAATTATTATTTTGTTTTATAGACAAAGGTTGGCGGCAAGTTATGTTGATGTTCCAATTAAATATAGAGAGAAAGTAAACAATGCACAAGCACTTACATAGGAAACCGGCCTCAAAAATGGAATATAAAAATTAGTTACGGATAGGTAATGTTACAAGGTAAGGTGGTAGAGCATAACATCCTTCATACAGCTTTTGCTGCACTTCTACGAACCAGCATAAAATAAAGTATGCATGGCTCTTAGGGTTGCCGGATGGCCATTCCTATCCTCTTCTTTTGCCACTCCTTTCCCCACCAAATGCTTAATTTTTATCGTAACCCTTCCTACTCTTTAACCTGTTTTATACAATTTCCAAGGCTGGCAATGCACACACAACTCTTCGGTTGTCGTGTGTGTCCATGGGCGTGGATCACATAATATCAGGTGAACCGGCTGCTCGCTTGGCAACAATTTCATTCCTGTGAAAAAAGTGAGAATAAGTTAATTTCCGATATTTTTGCGATTTACGAGCAATTGAACGTAATTCAAATTCTTTGTTTACCTTTTGTTTACCTGTAACTGGAATAGACTGCAACATCCGAAGTAGCATTACCAGGAACGTATTTAGGATTGAGTAGAGAAGATGATAAGATTGACCAATTGGTAACCACACATGCTGGGGATACTTTATTTGACACTGGCTTAGAATTAGGTAGGAAGAGAAGATGGCAGGTGGTAGGGTCTATTTACACTGGCTTTGTGTGCGGAGCGATGGTGCCTTCAGGGTCTCTAGTCAAGCAACCTAATAAGTGCAGCAAAAGCTGTATGTAAGATGTGCTGTACCAGCTAAACGGCTAATCAATCAAATAGGATTAGACACATTCAAAAGCTATTTTCAGTATGCGAGTTTCTTATATTAGACATAATTTTTGAAGGAAAGCTATTTGACGATTACTTCATCATCAGTAACCTCTTGATTGATTTTTACTTACATTACTTACATCGTAAATTGTCGATCACGTTTTCTGTAATTATACGATACTAAAGAGAAGGCACGGGTTGAGCAGCTTTCTTTTAAATGAGTTTCAAACACGCATTGAACATTTCAACTACTTCACTTAATTTTTATAACTAACCTAACACATTATAGCTTTGAAAATATTTAAATTATAAGTACCGTAGTTATACGAATTGTGCTAACAAGATACTAATATAAATCCGTCCAAAGATGCCACGTTGTCAATTGTAACCAATAAAGTAACCATCATAAAAATTGTTTAACTAATTTTAACGTATAACCAGCGCTTGCAAACTTGACACTTAACACTTGACAAAACGCCCATAGGTTCTAGTTACAAATCCCTTAGGCATTGAATTAGAAAAGATTTTAAATAGGGATGGGGTTGGAGATAGGATACAGACCACATTCCTTGGCGGACGAAACCCAAAACTAATAAAACATCCCGAATTAATTTTATAAATGCAAAAGTGAGTTTGTTTCTTCCAGGACGTAACTGCAGCCGATAAGCAAAACTTTTTACCAAACGTTGTCAGGGTTATTGAAAATTCTATCCAGTATAGTAACGAATAGAAGAAAATCTTATACCCTGAAAAATATCATTAATAATCTATTTTAACCCGACAAAAGTTACGGGTAAAGGTTACTGTATTATACTTCAATATTTTGGCCGCGATCTTAAACTGGTATCAGCCGTTCCACTTCGCAGCGGCATGAAATATCGTGAATACGTTACTATCAAAATTACACGGAAAAAACAAAAAATATATATCTAATATTCATTTAATAAATTTAAATGTACGACACAATACATGTGAGGTAACATCAACGTCGGACTATTCCATCGATGTCCTTATTAGCATCTGGATGCATCTCCCTCCTTCTCATGCCAGGTGAATTCGACGCAAAATTATTCATATACGTATACCCAATTAACGACACCATAGAAATCACCATCAGTGTAAACTTCAACTGTTCCTTTCTATCCATTTTTGAATCAACCAAATTTTATAACCACGAAGTATTGCAATAGACTTTTCCACAGAATGACATTAATGACAAATGCAATTTGAGGATTAAAAAGTTTTTATACTCTATTTCTCTAGTACGTTATAATGATAGGCAGCCACCACTCCCACGGACACGACCAGGGCTTTCAATATTTGCATCATTTTGATGAGTTTCTTTCTTGTAAAATACACCGGGTAACTAATCATAACATTTAAATTATTTTATATTTATTTGAAGTTTCATTTATAAGCCTCGTTGAATTAAGTTCACAATTTGATATTTCAAATGATTCAGTAAACTACGAGGCGACGGTATATGGAAAAAATATGGAACTGCAAACTGAGAGGGTGTCATGTTTGCTTATAATAATTAAGTACCTAAGACTGCTTAGGACAATCAAATGGAGTGCGATGAATAAATTATTCCATCTTTCTTCATGTTTTAGAAGAGGCTTTAGTCTTGATACAATAAAAAGTTTAAAGAAATTACATACTTTTATACAAATGTTACCCGCGGGTTAACTTATGTTGTATCTTAAATTCACAGTTAATCTGAATTATAGGGAATTATAACATTATCAACTTTTACATTGGCTTTCACAAATTTTCCTATTTCAAACGTAATTCCAGAAAATTTTTAGGACGTGTTAATCTAATATTAATAAAACAATATCAAGTTTCCAATAGTCTATTTATTTCATCGTTTTTTACGTTTCTCCGGATCCAAACATCTATCTACTGTCGGTTTCTTTTTTTTCTCCGGATCAATACACCTGTCCATTATATCTTCTTTAGGCCCTTTTTTGGGCTCTTCGATAATTTTAACTCTCTGACAATCTGGGGGAGTGAACCAGCCTAGAGAGTATATGACAGTGCCCACTGCAGCCAAATGCATTGCCACAAACTGCAAAAAATGGGGGCGATCTCTCTGATTCCACATTTTCCCGATGGCCTCTTGCCGGTCTGATATCATCCTGTCGAAGTACTTCCGGCTGGTCAGGTGCCATAGCCTGGTAGGTTTTATACCGTTGAACATGATTGGTTTACTTGATGATTTTGATTGCAAACTAATCCAGAGTTACATAACTATGGTTTGATAAGATGGCATTAGTGTGAAGGTATTTGACTATATATTGCTATTGTTGCTTTTGAATTTCATCGTGGCTGGAGAATGGTTCCGCATCTGGAAGAAACGTAAAACTCATTACAACACTATCATAATCTTGTTTGGTGCGCTTATGAGGTGGTCTGCCTCTAAGTCCAGGGAAATTGCACTAATCCCTGACATAATTACGTCGTATATACCCGACGGTTTTGGTCGTAAACTTTAAAATATTACAGACAGTATTATTGTTGGTAAAAGTGCTAGAATACCTGTTTATATCATATCAGTATCATTATGGCACAGTTTGTAGTATAGTATTATCTAGTAACACAAAGCTGCTACATAAATTAGTATTGGCGATCTTTGAACCATGGCAACAAAAAAGTCCTAAATATGAGAATGGCACAGTTTCTAGTATAGTACTTTCTAGTAACATAAAGCTGCTAATTTATATTTGAACGCAAACCAATTGCAATTTCTGATTATTATATATATTTTTCATTAAAGTTTTTGAATGAAAAAAAAAACCATGTTACAAAATATGGATTTTTAGTTTGAATTAGTATGTCAAGGCTGTATAGATAATTGAAACTGTATTTAATATAGATTTGTTTTATTGCACACTTCCCAATACACATAAGGTGAACAAGGTTATCTAGCGGTTATTTTTCCAGATTCTTCTCTGAGCTCGTTAATGCTCCACGCGTAAAGACGATGGTACCATACCGGGCATATGTGGTATAATAATTTTCTGCACGTAAGAACCCGTACCTCGCACAAGAAAATATTATTTTCCCACTAACTCTTAACCGCGACTTTCGTCGCGTTCATAACACTTTTCCATCGATATACAAAAAAACTAACACAATCAGCATTCCAACGTCCGGCTAGAATGAAAGCACTATGTCAAATCGTGCATTCATTTGCCTTGGCAAATTTCAAGATTTTCCCTTGTTGGATATTGCTTTGTAAAAACAACTATTTCCTGCACGTAAGATTTAATTTGCAATAAAAAAATTGGTTGTCTGTAAAGTCGGTATACGGACGATAATTTTACGTGATAACATCATTAGAAATATGCCTCTCTATCGCTTGTTCCGCGCTGCTCGCTTGCACGCACGGCTCAGGCGGAACGTGACAATGAGTCATGCTTTTTCATGCAGCCGGCGTTCATTGAATTACAAGACGTTATCACGTCAAAGTTATATATAGATATTAATAATTCAAGTGCGTTCAAATTTATTTAACTTACTTTAGTCCCCCATCACGGCCAGCGGCGTCCACCGCTTTTATCCAGAACCGTGGCGATACAGGTCAAAGTTGCTGACACTAGTACAATAAAAGTAAACTCTTGTCGACTCATGACATTACGGGAATATTGACATATGTCAATTTTTTAATTATTATACCATACCAACTCAACAACCAATCAACCTCTTTAGAGGCTAAAGCAGAAACTTTTTTCTCATACATGCGGAGTTTGACGTTGCTATGGAAACATATAACTGAAGAAATGTCAAACTGAACGTCACATGGGACGCCATAAACTTCATAAAATATTATATTTCTCTATGTCCAAAAGTTTTGATGACCAGGCCAGACATGGTGACTGTAAGAAACTTCCATACAAAAAATAATATTTGAATTGGTGACTTATTCCGTATATTTATTTTATTTTCTAATTTACATATAATGTCCGGTTGGCGCAGTGGCTAAGAAATTATATTAGCTGCGGCGCCACAGGTCGTGGGGGCAAATATTTGTGTGACCTACAAATTGCTGTTTCGGATCTGGGTGTTTGTGTCTGTGTAATTTATGTTTGTAAAACGCCCTTGTAACACAAGCCTAGAGCTTATAATAAGGGCAGCGTTTTTTTGTTTTTTAAAAAAAAATATTTTGAATATCAGACTATTAACAACCACTAACATTTTACCACAAAAATAGACAAATCAATAGTTTTTGTATTTCAGCGAGACTAACGCTAATATTCCAAAATAATACCGTTCTATTTTAGCTATTAATTTAAAATAATTTTCTGTCCCATATTTTGCGATTAAAGTTATTGTTTACGAGTGTTTGACGTTAACCAAAGATAACTATTAAGTCATCTTATTTGAGATCAGAATAATTTATATGTATGTTTTGAAATAAATAAAGAAAAGCTAATATTCTGTAATGTATTGACTATGTTAATTTCGCTTGCTTTTAGGTGTTTTAGGAATAAGACATGAAGATATATATGTGCGTACGCGCATAACTTCACAACGGCTGCACCTATTTGGGTTATTAATTTTTTGTTGCGTTTGCAATTGTAACGACAAGGTTTGATCTAAGAATTGGTACGAAAAATTGATCATTGAATACTCATTTTTTTCAAATCTCCTGATAACCATATATCAATCAATATACGCATAACGCTATGTGACGTTCAATTTGACAGTTTTTTTTCTTGATGTGTTTCCACAACAACAGCAAATTCCGCATTTAATAATTTAATTAAAATAATTGCAGAAGGAGAATTTATACGTGGATGACATCGCGGCCAATAGCTTGTTTGTAATTTAAAAGATAATTATGAAAAATGTCATAGAATGTTTTCCACGTGTGTTTTACGTACTTAAACAAAAGTATGTATGTAGTGACTTAGGAAAAACACCAAAAACAAAAAATCTTATTTCCTAAACGCCATTTTAAATTTGCCTACGTTATTAACACCAAGGGTAACGACAACTACCCAAGAAGCATTGTATTTATAGAAGTGGCTTTCATAAAAAAATGGCCAATTATATAGGAGCATAACGAACAGGTAAGAATAATCCCTATCCCGCTAGCGGTCGCTACGCTGCGTTTGTGTGCGTAGTGTTGCTTGTCTGTGTGCGTGGGTCCATGCGCAGGAGTCCCTCGTAGGCTGTGCCTGCGGCCTTCAAAAGGCATTCGACTCTTAGCTAATTTAATTTCCATCTATAATTATGTAATATCTACTCTGTATGTCACATAGTTTTCATAAGCTGATACTACAGAAGATACTTTAGGTTTTTAATGTAAACAAAGCTCAGGTTTTGTTGATTGTTTAGTAATTTTGCAATAAAATTCTAAATCATATTTGTCAATGAAAAAAACTCCATAATACAGCTATATGTACTTTTAATTGAATTTATATGTTAATTTTGTTTAAACTTGTTTTACATCGTTTTTAAGGCGTAGTCGGTTCACGCTGCGCCCGCGCAGGCTAGCTCGTAAATAAGTCGACTTTCAAGCTCGGAGCGCGGAGGCTCCGAAACGCGCCGTGTCTCTGTAGTGGTAGTGGGAAAGCAAAACCTGTAGATACCATCCGCTTACTTCACGCCGGTACCTGCCCTAGTGCGTCCCTTTCGCACTCGCCGCGACCCGTGCAGCGACAGTTTCCGTTTCACTATACCACTCTGGTATGCAAAGATTGATAGCCCATACGACCATTCGCTTTTGAGAGCGGCGAGAAATCACGCACGGTTAACTTTTCGCCGCCTGGCGTCCTTAGTTAGGATCGCCTAGACGAGTGCACACAATGACCGCTTGAAGCCACTAACGACTTCAGTAACCATAAGACTCCTGGCAGGACTTGAGCTCGTTTACATTACTCTGTGCAAGTGTACCCCCGTTGCTATTGGCGACGAACTCGTGTTACTCTGTGGCTATGTGCGGTGTGTACGGTGTATGATGAACCAGATATCATGGATCCTATGGCATCGGAAAACGGTGTCGTGGTGAACAATCTGAACCACGTCCGGAGCGACTCTCAGGTAAGGCTAGGTGGCCAACGCGCCCGCTGCAACGCGCCTATGGCACGGTGCAATGACTTATCAATATTTCGAATAAACAACCAAATTATGATTCTAAAACCAACATTATTATACGTGGATAGCCAACATTAACTTTACTATTACTAGAAAGAGTATATTACTATAATTTTGCTATGGATTACATATAAAGACGTATCGTTACGAAATCTGGTGACAAAATAGTAAATAATGGTAGACGCACCGTCGAACACATCTAAGACTCGTAAAACAGGTATGACTCCACTTTTAGCCGATAATAATACGTTGGAGCACAGCTCGATGCTGCTTTCATTATGATGGTTGAGAATTATTTTGTACCTGCCTTTGTATAAGCCAATAAGCCAATGTATTGTTAAAAATACCTATTCGTCCGTTACTCCGAAATAACTATACTTTATGATGCTTGGAAACGAAAATATTTGACCTTTAAAGCTATATCTGGTGCAAGATTCGTCTTTGAAGTTACTGTACACCGTTCCTTTGTGGACTGTGATGACTAAGGGTTCAAGGTCACACATAAAAAAAAATCAAGGCATCTACAGCGCATGACCAGCGCGCTGGAATGTACAATGCCCGTGCACTTTAAATTAATTCTACGTCAGAATTAAAAGTCTGACGAATTGTTACGGTATGTAGTTCTTTAATAAAAGCTAGAGATCCCTCAATTATCAAATATCAACCGTAATTTTTATTTTTAATTATTTTTATGTTATTTCAATAAATGTCATATTTGTCGATTCGCGTTATATTCATAAGAAGAAATCGCTTGACATGTTTAATTTTTATGTATTACTAGCTATTACCTGCGGTTTCACCCGCATAATATTACTTTTAAGTTTTAATTTTTTAACCCCAAATCCTTTTTAAAAAATAAAAGTAGCCTATTTTACTCCTTGTTACATCGGCTATCTACCAGTGAAAGTCTGAACAAAGACAAACTGAGTCTGAACTGAGACAAAATCAATCCAGCCGTTCCAGAGATTAGCCGGAACAAACAGACAGACAGACAAAAATTATGAAAAATTTTGTTTTGGTATAAGATCCGTATATACATTCATATGCCTGTAGTCAAA